>LBNU01021745.1:14971-84643 GCA_014162995.1 Artemisia annua
CTTGATAATTGTGCATGCATCACAATTATCACACACACATATAACATTTTCCCAGATGGGTGTAACATCTGAACCCAGGGAACTTGTATTCACCCATACCCTAAACCTATGACTCTCACTCAACACCTAGTGTTGACTTTTAAGCATGTATTCTAGGTAATAAAGCTCTATGGAAGTTATGGCATGGAGTGGTACAAAAGCCTTGCAGGACTTTTCACTCAGTTATCATTCAAGTTTCATAACAAACTTAGATTTTGGGGACCTCCTTTCATAAAACTCTGATGATTTTATTGAATGGTAACTCATTTTCTAAAAACGTCTCTTTTCAAGTCGTTTTCTATTATTGTAACTGTGATATCATGAAGTAATACCCCAACCGTAAATCCGCTGCGAAATGTGAAAATGGGGGTGTTACAGATTGGTATCAGAGCTTCAGTTGTAGAGAACAAGGTCAAAACCTAAACTACAACTATTTTTCCGATACCCGAGAAAGTCCTTTGTACCACTTCACTCCCAAATGCCTTCTTCCCAGAGCCATACGTGCATTAGATCTGCATACTCGGTATTACTTGACCATTACTTGAACATTTATTAAATTTTGAATTACTAGATAGATATGCCTGTTCCCCACTATTCTATTATTACCCCATCCGAAATACATACGGAGAATGTTCATCCCTCTCCGAATGATTTGGATTTCAGCTTTAAAAATCTTTTTCCCGAATCCCCGAATAGCCATAGGAATAGTATAGATACCCCATCACCCTTAGGATTTACATCTCTTATAGATGACCCACACCTAAAACATAGAAGAGATTTCTACGCTAAGGCATCACCTATCCCTTTCCTAAACCCTATCATGCACCCATCTTTTCCCACACCTAGGTTAGAACCACATGGTTTCTTTCTCCCTAGAACACCTTATATACCTAGGATACCCATCCCTGCCTATAACCCTAGATATGAACCTAGGCAACCCTATACTATAACACCTACACCCTACTTAGTAGACCCTCCCACTTCATCTTGGAAATTTGAAGTCGGAGAAGACCTTACTAAGAAAACCTTAGAAAATCAGGAAAATCAGGTAGAAGAAATTTTAAATAGTTTAGATGACATTTTCCTTGACCTTATTGGAAAGATAGAAGAAGGTCATGATAATTATTTAGGAAATCAACCTGACTATAGTAATTTAAGAAATACCCTAGCACAAGCCTGTTTTAGGATAGGTAGATTACAAAAGAATCAAATNAAAATCAGGTAGAAGAAATTTTAAATAGTTTAGATGACATTTTCCTTGACCTTATTGGAAAGATAGAAGAAGGTCATGATAATTATTTAGGAAATCAACCTGACTATAGTAATTTAAGAAATACCCTAGCACAAGCCTGTTTTAGGATAGGTAGATTACAAAAGAATCAAATGAGACACCACCTTAAGATAGCCTTTGCCCGTTTTAGAATCCGTACCTTAGAAAGAATGATTGATGATGACGAGGAAAGTCATCAATCAAATTTAGGAAATGTGAACCCTTAGATATAGGAAAAACCTTGAAAGAAAACCCCTAAGCAATATGCCTTAAAAATAGTACTATCGAATAGATAATATAGAAATGCCTTTAGGATATGTAAGATAGGAAAGTAATAATATGACTTAGGTATGCCTTATCGATACTTCCTAGTGCCCCTCAAGATTAGGATAACCTAACCAACCTTAGGAAAACCTCCCTTTTATTACCTTAAGTTATCACTAAACCTTGGAAGAATCCCTAGGAATTTAGGAATGATCCATAAAAGCGTGACAAGTAAGTACTTTTTATGACCTACCTTAGGCCCTTACCCTAGTATAACCCCTAGAAATATTAGGATCCCAATGCCTTAGACATATAGACTCTTATCACCCTTAACCCTTAAACTCGATTGGGTTTCGATTTCAAACCCAAGTCCTTGATGAGAGTTGTCTCATAAGGATACTCGTTCATGAACTTTAGGATTGGGAAAAAACCTAAAGCTTCATTCTATAGAGTTAGTACTCTATTCTTCCTCTTCCGTTGATTTTCTTTCCCACCCTCCTAAATCTAACAACATGAAATTTGGCATAAATAATGACACTTGCTAGAAATCTAAGTATAACAAGTCATTTATGACCTTATGCGGTTGTGAATTCCTCTTCCGTTATTCATGACATTCTATGTCATGTATAACAACTCCTTTCGTATCTTCACCTTCCACCCCAAAAATCCCTTAAACACACTTCCTCTATCACTTCATAAGATACTAATGATGAGAACTCTTATTCTACATCATAGAGATCTGAATTCTTTCTCTCCTTTGCCTCTGGTATTCACTACTCCTCTAAAAACTCCTTCTTAGTTAGAAAATCTATCCCTAACTAATTCCCATATACGAGTATATAGTAATTATATACAAGTATAACCCCGTCCTTCCCTCCTTATTTCCTTAAGATTACCATGATTCCTAAAAGAAATTACTTAGGAAACCCTAGTTAGTCTCCCTAGAATACCTATAATTAGGAATAGAAATAACCTTAGGATGCTTCTGGAAGATAGAAATAGAATACCTTAGGTTATGAAATTAGATGACCCTAAGATATCACTAAGAATAATTTTGAGGTTAGAAATTAAGATAGGAAAATAGGATCCAATTTAAGAACTTTATTGAGGATATTAGAACTAGAATACAGACATAAGGAACCTTAGGAAAGAATAAAGCCTCCCCCTTAAGCTTTTCCCTAGTTTAGGATAGGCACATTAGCAAGCTTCTACTAGATAGGAGTAAGAACATAGATTGCCCCTACCTAATTCTTTAGGATATCCATATAATATTTCGAGGATCTTAGAAAAACAAAACCTTAGGAAACAACTAAGAAACTTAATAGGATCTGATTAGTGGTTTATGAACTTAAGACCCTTACATATAGAAACTAGGAGAATTTATTTGAGGATATTAAAACTACTTAGGCTTGACATTGCATAGGTTACACTTTAGGAAACCTACCTAGAAGATACTATGGATACCACCCTAACTAGTTTTAAGTATCTTGGAATAGTTATATTTATAATCATAGTGGTACTAGTAATAATAGACAACTTAGGCCAAAAGATTAAAC
The DNA here is from genome assembly GCA_014162995.1 of Artemisia annua. Lineage (NCBI taxonomy): Eukaryota > Viridiplantae > Streptophyta > Magnoliopsida > Asterales > Asteraceae > Artemisia > Artemisia annua. Next base: position 18,101 of record LBNU01021745.1, read on the forward strand.
CCAAAGACCCACCTAAGAATAGTAATACTCCTAGTGAAACCTTAGCTAAAGAAATACCCATTCCACCTAGCCCTCCTCCCTTTATAGGATCTTCCTCAATGACTAAAACCGAAACATCACCTTTAAACTTTAAGTTTAGTACTAAGAAATTAGAAGAACCTTAGAAAGAAAACAAAGCCTAAAGGAATCTAGTAAATCTTATCCTTACTTAGAATACCATCCCTTTCGGTATTCTATTCCCTCTCTAAATCCTATCCCAATCATTTTGATTCCCGCTTCTTCGTTTTAAATCTTACTCTCCCGCCTTTCCTCATCCTCCCGTTTGAACTCCACCCTCCTACCCCTTTTGTTTCATTTCTTCCCTATTTTTTCTAAAGTCTCTTCCTACATCATCCTACAATGTTCTAGGAGTTAGAACTTGTACTTCTCGTCATATCACAAGATTCCATTAGTTAGATCTTGTAAGAATATCTAGGTTGAACTTTAATCCTCATTACGTTCAACAACGATATTATACTATCTCTCTTTATAAGATCTATAAAGATGAGATTGACGATGCTCATCATTTGAGATGTAGCTAATTGGTAATAGAATAGCTATGGAACTAGCCACCATGGCTTGAACTTGTCTTTGTCATGGTTAGAGCATGGCTCCATCATGAATAGAACTTGTTTTTCATCATGGCTAGAACCCGTCTCCATCCTGGTTAGAACTCGTTTCTACCATGACTCGAACTTGTCTCTAAAACACTCTTGAACCACATTTCCTTAAATGTGGATCACTTTTCCATTTCCGTCGATACTATTTAAGGAAGATTTATGATGACTATTCTATTAAAACGAATAAGGACGCTTTTTCATTTTAAGAAGAAAGTTATAAATCGAATGGATCATGAGTTTATAAGCTCTTGCCTGCAAGAATTAGGATGCCATTACTTGTAAGCAATGCGATATAAACAAATGAGACCAAGTATCTGGCACAAGTACAAATAATTCCTGCTCCGTTTGTACAACTCTTTCCTCTTCTCTTATTCAACTCATTTCCCTCCCCTATTCCTACGTTCATCTAAATCTCGGGACGAGATTTCTTCTAAGGGGGTAAGACTGTAGCAACTCACAAAATCTCATCACTATCATTCCCATTACAAATACCTATAGTAGGTATTTCCCCAGGTAAATTTTTGCTTTTTACACGCATATCATTACATAAGTGACTCTCTAGGCCTGCTCATGTATCTACACAAGGTAATATCTCTACTCACACACCATATAAACTCCTGGTATGTCAAGCATAGGATTACAACAACACCAAAATAAGTAAAACACCAATCTAAAACACTAATCTCATCACAAAACCTTAACTAACACTAATCAAGCCCTAATTAGGCCTTTGTGTTTACAAAACCCTAATTGCTTATCTGAACTAGTTTAAAAGTGTTCAAGGCTTAAGTATGAGTTACCTTAGGAATATTAGGATACCTTAGGACCCCTAGGAATTAGCACAACCCATTAGAGCTTAGGTACAAGCCTCTTAAGCACAAAACAATAACTAGGTTATAACTTCTCGGAAACTAGGTCAAACCTTCCCAAACTTTCCCTATAAGCTACCACCAATTAGTATAAGCTCCTTAGGACTTAGGATTAGTCACTAGACACTTATAGGATACTAATCTAGGCACTAAACCCTAGGCTAAACTCTAATAACTCACTAAGCAAGATTAGGCTATAACTAAACCTAATTTAACCTATTTTACCGGGTGGAATGCCCTTTACCCAAAAAAATAAAGCTAACTTAACCCTAAACCTAAAACTAAGTACTTTAAGCACATCTAGCACCTCAAGCAACCTACCTAGCAGCTTACACACCACCATAGACTTAGCCTAGCATCCTAGCACCTACCTACATCATCTACTTAGGTCTCGTCTAGGTTAAAAACCCTAAACCACCCTAACCCATCCCTAAACCACCTCTAAACCACCCTAAACCACCTCTATAAGCTCTAAGCAGCTTACAAACATCTCCCCATCACCGCCTTACCACCTTGTGGCCATAAAGCTGCACCAAAGGGAGGCTCGTCACCTCCTTTGTACCGTAAACCGCCATACGACCTCCTTTTTCCTAAACACCCCTATGGCCGACTACGCTAACATGAATCATCATTGTAGCTCTCAAATAGGGGGGGGTCACCTTATAGCTCCCATGGTCATCTCCCTCCCCCTCAACACCTCCTCCTTCCGTTTTCGTTGAAGTACAAGGCCATCGAGCCTTATAAATACCCTCGCATACCTTTCATTTCAATCAACCCTTTCACCTCTTTTCACCTCAAACTCTCGGTCATTAGGATAGTATTAGCATCTATTAAAGCTTAGAATTCGATTCCTAGAAGCCTAGAAGCCCTATCGAGTCATTTTGCTCCTAGAAAACCCTAAAACCCTAGTTAACCCCTCGTTAACCCTCCCCTAGTCAAGTAAGCTTTTCATTTTGATTCCTTTAGCTTTAGATTAGTTCTAGGATAGATATAGGATGCCTTAGATCCCTTAGAACCCCTTGCCTAAGCCTTGATCACAAAAACTAGCTCGTTAACTTTCTAAAACCCTAAAATGAGTCGAATTGCTATTTTTATACTATAAGCCCTTTTCGTAAGTCATAAGCTAGTCTAGGTAACTTATTTAAGCTCATATTAGTAAACCATAAGCTAGAAAACCTTTTTGTTTCATAAAAATATAGTTTGCATGGAATTAGGACTAGTTTTGCAAAACTTTCCATGCATAGGGGTATATATGGTAACTTTTTGAAAATATTAAGTCTATGGACTATTTTTGACATTTCTTAGAAGTTATAATTATAAGTCGCTTTTTGAAAAGTTATATAACCTTAGGATAAAAAATTAGAAAGTTATAAACTTATAGAACTAGTTTTGCAAAAGTTATAAAACAAAGGGTATAAAGGGTAAATTTTGAAAACTTATTAGTCCAAGAGTCATTTCTGTCATTTGTTTAAAATATAGAAGTATAGGGACTAAATATGTGAAGTCTAGATAGTTAAAAACTTAGGTAATATAAGTATTATAAGTATAGGGTAGATTAAGTAAATATATTAAACTTAAAGGTTAAAAAGTAAACAATTTTAATATATATAGCAAACCTATTTTAAAGTTAGAAGCATAACACAAGACTAGGGAGCTTCATGTGAGGAGTACTATGTGGATATTTCGTTATGACGAGTCTGTTAGGTTTACGATTTAAAGTGCCCTGGCTCCTCAAATGATTATTGCATATACTTCTGAATTATGACGGCCCGAACGGTGTTTTGTTATAACTAAACCCTAATAACAATATAACTCAACAGTAAGGAACTTCGTGTGAGGAGTTATATACTTCTGAATTATGATGGCCCGAACGATATTATGTTGGCAGCATAATACAATAGTAGGGAGCTTCATATGAGGAGTTATACTTCTGGATTACGATGGCCTGAACGGTGTTATATTATATCTAAGAATCCTAAGATAAAACACTTAATAAACCTAAAACAAAACAACTAGAGCTTGACATGCCTCCACAACACAAATAGACCTCATGATACGTGGGTAAGCAGCCTAGACCTCTAGTCACTCTAATATCAATCACATAGCCATAAGCCCAGGTGAGTTTTCAAAGCCTCACACTTTTTAAACGCTTTCTAAATGTTTTACAAACCCTGTGAGGGGGATACATGCTTCTTGCTTTAGAAACTGAATACAAGTCTTTTTCTTTGGTTGTTGCACGAGTGATACTATTTCTGCCACCATTACATAACTAAAATTCATGAGCCATAATCACTTGGGGGTTTTACGCAAGTGAACGCGAGTATAGTTGATAGATCTATTCGAGTTTGACAACTCCCGTTGGTAATTGTGCATGCATGCATCACAATTATCACACACACACACACATAAGCTTAGTGCAACATATCCAACTCTTGATAATTGTGCATGCATCACAATTATCACACACACATATAACATTTTCCCAGATGGGTGTAACATTTGAACCCAGGGAACTTGTATTCACCTATACCCTAAACCTATGACTCTCACTCAACACCTAGTGTTGACTTTTAAGCATGTATTCTAGGTAACAAAGCTCTGTGGAAGTTATGGCATGGAATGGTACAAAAGCCTTGCAGGACTTTTCACTCAGTTATCATTCAAGTTTCATAACAAACTTAGATTTTGGGGACCTCCTTTCATAAAACTCTGATGATTTTATTGAATGGTAACTCATTTTCTAAAAACGTCTCTTTTCGAGTCGTTTTCTATTACCGTAACTGTGATATCATGAGTAATACCCCAACCCTAAATCCACTGCGAAATGTGAAAATGGGGGTGTTACAAATAAGACAAACAACTTCACCATCAACTTTATTTTAATTTATTTCTTTTTTATATTTTTTTAACACTTATATTAAAATTTCATTAATCATTAAAAAAATATTTTAATAATTCAAATAAAATAAAAACATTACAATAATTCAAATAAAATGAACTTTAAATTAGTATGCATTTGTTCGACGTCAAATGTATTCTACTAAATCGGCTTTAAAGATTAGATGAGTTTCCTTGTTGACTAAATCGCTAACAACTTGTACCATTTCTTCATGCATTCGTATGAGATCATCATCACGATGTTGCTNCCCACTAGACACTAGCTTACGTTTGACTCACAAAGACACAAAACATACGTTATCTTCTCCTTCGACTATGAAGATTGATATCCATCGGATCACAAAATGACAATTGTTTTTTTGTTAATCCATCTAGATCATAAGTATCATAGATTTCACAATCTTTACCTTCATATAAACTTGCGTAATTTGTACCTCCACTAGTCATGATTTGAGCAGTCTCATCAAAAACCTCATCAGCATCATTATCACTCTCTTCAACGACCTTCTCCTCATCCTTTGCAATAGTACCAACGTTTCCAGCAATTGAAGTATCCACAGTCTCAAAAATATTGTCATTTTCCTTCAACGCTTCTAACGAATTCTTAAGAGTAACCATGTTAATATTATCCGAGTTTACATGTCCTTTATTATTAGAACTTGAGGCCAAATTAGTTGTGTCATTTTTTGAAGTCGTGGTCCCATTTTTCCTATCACTACCATTGATGTTCCAGCCTTACTTAGGTTAGAAACAGGACGATAAACAAAAGTCTTAGGTTTAAAACAGTTGAGTTAGAATGTTACTTACCGGTAGTATTACGATTTTGAACCACTTGGAACCCATCATTTTAGCCAACAACATTATTAGTATGACTTGGTCTGTTTTGTCTCCCTACGTCAGCCCCTACGGTCGCACCAGAATCAGAAACCACACGGTTAGGGCATAAGATTACCATCATGTCTAAACACTAAATAGCTAACACATCATGGCAGTTTCTACTCATATTCAAATTTAATTGTACGCAAATAAGAACCCGAACCCTCTACATAAGGAATAGCAATCACCACAATATCTTCAAGAGGACGACCAGCCCTTATAATAAATTAATGTATGCGCAAAATCCAATCGACCCCAAGAGTCCATGAACATAGTGATCGTATAAAAATTGAGCATAATTGGTGTACCCAATCTAGTGGCAATGGCACTTAACCCATCGTTAGTAAACGCCGTAACCAGAATATCATGCCATTTAACCAATAATGGGACAGATTTCAGTTCTTATTTTAGTATGCACTCATTAGGAGACTGCTTCTTGAGAATTATTAGGGCATTTGTTAGAACCTAAGTTTTTCTACATTTTAGTCAAGTCTCGGTTATTTCAACATTTGTAATAGGTTGCTAAGTTGATTAAATATGTAACTATTAAGGATGAGTCCAATACTCGTCCAACGGGCCTAAAGCCCAAATGATTAAGAGAAGGGATGGAGTAGGCGTGTTGCCCTAGCTCCCATCCTATAAATAGGACATCTATGTATCCCATTCTCTGGTTGGTTATTTCAATACACTAAAGAAACTCTTGCACTTTTATTCTTCATATTTGATCTAATCAACCAAACTCTATTTCTCATCTCATTTCTACCAAATCTATACTTGTGTTTACAATATGGTGACCTAACAAGTGGTATCAATCGCCAAATAGAAGGTGTACGTTTTTTGTTTTTGTTGCTAACGACCCAAAACTTGTTTTTTAATCGTTATTTTTTGTAAAAAGCTTGTTACTTTCTTGTTTGTTTCGTGTTTTTATCACATCTTTTTCATCAAAACGTGTGTTACAAACTCAAACAACCAACAAAGTTTCAAAATTTCACAAAAAATTTCAATTCGTACTATTGTACCACTTTTTGAAATTTTTTCAAAGTTTTGAAAAGTGGTTAAAGTTTGCAACTTTCTTTAAGATTTCATCATTTTAAGGTTAGTTGTACAAGAATCTTGGATTAAAAACGTGTTTTTGGATTGCTTTTTATAAAAACAAAAATCTGCCAAAATTTGTCCTTTTTTCGAAATCCTTAAACCCTAACTTTCGAGATCTTTTGTGACTGCTCCTAAAGTGTTTTCGTTGGTTACTCAGTGCTTTTTTCTCTTGTATAAGAAAGAAAACACTTCGACTCGTTGGATATTATCGAGCTTGTATAATCTCGATAATTTTGGGAAACTTTTTCGAAAATTTTGAAAACTTTCGAGATCTTTTTCAAACCTTTCGAAATCTTTCTGCTTTCGAAATCTTTGAAATATTTTCGAAATTTTTTCATAATCTTTCGAGAAATTTGATAATTTCTAAATTTTAAAAGATTTCGAAACTTTAATAAATTTTCTCGATAAAGTTCAACTTTTCGAGAAACTTGAAAACTTTCGAGATTTTTTGATTTTTCGAGATCTTCTGCCAAAACTTTCGAGATCTTTGGACTTTGACTGTTTTTCGAGATATTCTTCAACAAAGTTTCGAGAACACACTTGGGAAAGTTTTCGAGAATTGGCATAACAGCTATACCTTCTACAAGATCCATCATATACACAAGTTTCTTTCTTTCTAATATCTTCTAACTTCTATTCTTCAAAAAAAAAAAAAAAAAAAAATTGAGGAAAATTTAATTTTTAGGGGAGACTAAACGTTCAATTTTTACGCGAAATTCAAATTTTGGTATAACAGTGAAAATTTTGCCCGAAAATTCAAATTTTTAGGCCAAAATTCAAATTTTTTCGGTGAAATTTGACGTCAAAATTTGTAAAACTCAAAATTTTCCAGTGACCTTAGAATTGCATTTTATAGTGAATTTCAAAATTCTAGGAGAGAAAATTTTTCAAATTCTATTTTTTGAGGGAAATCAGAAATCACTATATATCGACCTTGTGTGTGATCTAACCATCTTTTCACATTTTGTTTGATTATTCCGATTACATCGCAACAATCACGGGGGAGAGAAAATGTATCAATCAAGGTTGCTAATGAATGAACAACAGTCTCAAATCTCCTCACCCACCAACAACAGATTAAAACCTTCATCTAATCCTTCACCACCAAACTCTGCTCTTCAAGGATCTCAAGACAGTGATTCGCAAGAAGTTTTCATGGAAGAAATGAAAGAGAAATGCATGGCATCTTATAGATTACTTCATTCACATCTTAAGGTCCTTTCAAACAAAGACTTAGCAGGAACTCGTTCCGAGTATGGATTCAAACGGGCATTTCCATCACTCTTTGGTGAAGACGTTGAGATTTTCACCCATACGATGTTCCTCAACATGGATCAAGTTGAAGATCAACTTAACAAAGAAGAAATTCACGAGAATGGATCCATGGCTGCCTTTTGTGTACTTAAGAAACAGTTTCAGCAATTCATCCGTACGAGGTTATATTCGGACGATGACTCTCTCATCACAAGCAAGTATTTTCTTGAATACACTCGACTCGGTTTTCAAAACTTCAAAGATATACTGCTCCAACTAATGGATTCTATTGAGAAGTTGATTGCTGAAAGAATACTTCACGAAAAAGAGTATAACAGAAGGGTGACTGAAAGAAAGTTGCAGACTCAAGAAGGGAAGGTTAATACGGCTAAAGCATTGGATGCTAGTTTGGTTGACACGGAAAGTAGTGGGACAGAATTAGAACAGTCGGATGACAGCAGCAGATTAGGGAATGATATAGACGTTGATTGTGCAGAGATCAGAACCTCCTATGACTCAGAGCCCAACTTTGACAAAGAACAGATGGTTGAGGAAGATGTCATACCCATCTATGACACAGAACCCAACTTTGACAAAGAGTTAATGGTTGAGGTACAATCTACTGTTGATCATATTATGCCTGCTAATAAGAAACAACAATCTGGGCAACCTAACTTCAGTAATGAAGGAGAGGTTGACCAGAATGTTGTGCAATGTCCAGACAAACGTTTTGAGTCTGAGCCCTTACTTGATAATCTTATGACTGAAACATCAAACCAAACTCTTGAATCTGAGTCTGAAAACATGCTTCTCAAAAAGACCATTGCCCAGTTTCAAAAAGATTTTTCAAAACTTGAGGCTCATTGCATCTCACTCGAACTTAAATTGCAAAACGAATCTCTAACTTCGGGCAACAATGGTCAATTTTTGAATGAACTAAGTAAACGTGTGGATACATTAGTTAAGGAAAATGAGCTTTTAAAAGGTCAAATTCAAGCAAAGGGGTTCGTAAATGCTGCATTGCAAAACAAATTAAGAAGATTGACTGGCCAGAGTGTGGATACTAAGTTTGCAAAACCATCAATCTTGGGGAAACCGCCTCTTCAAACAATCAGAAAACCATCAGTGGTTAGACAACCAACTGCATTTAAATCTGAACGACCCAAATTTTCAAAATCTCGGTTTGTCCCCCAAGTTGTTGAGATTAATCATTTGACAAAACCAGTCACTCCACATTCTTGGCCTAAGGAAAATGCATCTGTTTCTGCTATACCTCAACACATGATTATACCTGGCTCATCTAGGATTAGTTCGAAAACTATGTCTAAAACGAGCATTAAAAGTAAAGAGTCTTATGACAAAAATGACATGTGCAAGAACTATGATCTAGAAAAGGCTAGGAAAAAGGCACTGCTTCAAAAAGATGGAATTCTAGGTTCAAAACCTCATGTGATGCCTTCCACTGTATTGCAAAACACTACTAGTAGTAGCAAACCAAAACCTAAGAGTAATCAACAAACTAATAGGAATTGGATAGCATCTAAGAGTAGTTGTTTAAAAAATCATGTTGTAGGTTCTTTAAAATATTTTCCAAAGGGAAATTCACTTGCAAAGGCTCAATTGACTAAGAAAAACAAACCCGTTGAACCAAAAGCCACAAATCAGAAATCTAAGAAGTGGATCAATATAGGACATAGGTTTTCTCAACTAAGTGATGCTCCCACATTTCATTCCGCTGCACCTAAGAGGAAAACATCTCCTAGATCTAACCTTAGGTGGGTACCCACGGGTAGGATTTTCAAAGCGATTGGTCTTAGGTGGATTACCACAGGAAAGATTTTAGATATTTTCACCAAAACTAATGTGAAATCCACAGAATCTATCCCTGAGGCGAGAAAGCAAATCATTGATATTGAGTGTTCTGGTGTCAAGAAGATAATTGACACTACAACATTATGCTTCTAACATCCGGAACCCAATTACACTTGGGGATCCCTGTTCTCTGCTTTGTCTCTTCTTTCTTTCTTTGCAGATTTAACAGGGATGGCTTTCGTATACTTCAGTACGAAACCCGCACTTAAATAATGGCTTTGGAACAACTCAGTTTCGGACCCGAGCTTAATGTGATGGCTTCTGAGCAAAACAGCTTAGGACCCGCAACCAACCGTCTAAACTTTCCAGATTCTTCAGCTGAACCGTTGTCACTAACTCGTCGAGAATTGGAAACATTGTTTTCTCCTTTGTTCGATGATTCATTTGAGACACGTGCACCCGATGTATCCACTAGTTCCGCTGCTCAACCTGACAATATTCAAATACCTGATACAACGGTTACTACAACTACAACAGTAACACCCAATGCACCCCCGACTGAATCACCAACAATAGAAGAACAAACCGCTTCCAACACAGACAACCCAACTGAAGATCTGAACCAACAACAAGTACCCGAACCTGCAAATTATGATCCAAATGCGTTCTTCAATCCGTTTGCACCGACTCCGAACCTTCTTGCTAAGTCGTCAACACGCAATTTGGAATCAACTGATATGCAGCAGTTTCATAACCCTCACCCTTCAACACATCATTGGACTCGTGACCATCCACTTGTCAACATTATTGGTCATCCAACAGCTCCAGTTATGACTAGAAAAAAACTTCATTCCGATGCCGAACATTGCATTTATGCTCTAACAGTTAGTCATGAAGAACCGAAAAATATTAAAGAAGCTCTCACTTACGACAACTGGATTGAATCAATGCAAGAGGAATTCAACCAATTCAAACGTCTTGAAGTTTGGGAATTAGTTGAACGACCGGATGGATTTTATGTCATTGGGCTAAAATGGATTTGGAAAAACAAGTTGGACGCAGAAGGCAATGTTATTCGTAACAAATCACGTTTGGTAGCTAAAGGATATACTCAAGAGGAAGGAATTGACTTTGAGGAATCTTTTGCACCAGTGGCTAGACTCGAAGCTGTTCGAATATTTTTAGCATACGCTGCTCACAAAAACATGGTCGTTTATCAAATGGATGTGAAAACTGCATTTCTGAACGGTCAACTACGTGAGGAGGTATACGTTAGTCAGCCAGAGGGATTTGTCGACCCAGAGCACCCAAATCATGTCTACCGACTTAAGAAGGCTCTCTATGGTCTCAAACAAGCCCCCAGGGCGTGGTATGATAAACTTACTGCTTTCTTGCTTGCTAATTCTTTTACTAAAGGTTTACTAGATCCAACTTTGTTTATTCAAAAACACGGGGAAGATATTTTAATTGTGCAAATATATGTCGATGACATTATTTTTGGCTCTACAAACAAAAAGTACTCAAACGCTTTTGCCAGATTAATGAAACAAAATTTTGAAATGTCAATGATGGGTGAACTTACGTTCTTTTTGGGACTACAAGTTCATCAGTCTCCCCGTGGAATTTTCCTAAATCAGTCCAAATACGCTCTTGAGATAATTAAGAAACATGGAATGACCAGTTGTGATACTTACAATACTCCTATGGCTAACACAACTAAGTTAGATGCGGATCCAAATGGGAAACCAGTTGACCCCACAAAGTACCGAAGTATTATTGGGTCACTGATGTATCTCACCGCTAGTAGACCGGATATTGTATTTGCTGTATTTATGTGCTCTCGCTATCAGTCCAGTCCAACTGAACGTCACCTCAATGAGGCTAAGAGAATCCTTCGATACGTAAAGGGAACCATTAATTTGGGGATCTGGTATCCGAAGGATTCCGGTTTTGAACTAATAGCTTTTTCAGACGCTGATCATGCAGGGTGTATGGATACACGCAAAAGTACTTCTGGTGGTTTGCAGTTTCTAGGAGATAAACTCGTGTCTTGGCAATCAAAGAAGCAGGATTGCACATCACTATCGTCAACAGAAGCTGAATATGTTGCCATGTCTGCCTGCTGTGCACAAGTCATTTGGATGCGTACACAACTAATGGACTACGGTTACTTATTCAACAAGATTCCGATGTACTGTGACTCGAAAAGTGCGATAGCGATCTCGTGCAACACGGTTCTGCATTCAAAGTCTAAGCACATTGATCTCCGTTATCACTTCATCAAGGAGCATGTTGAAAAGGGTACAATTGAGTTATATTTTGTGGGTACAGAATACCAACTGGCAGACTTGTTCACAAAACCACTACCCCCGGGAAGGTTTACTGAGCTAGTTCACCGGATTGGTATGCGGTGTTTGACTCCGGATGATCTTAAATCTTTTCTTGAAAACAATTAACCGAGTCAAATACCAAAACTATCTTTGTAAATATTTTACAAAAACAAAATACAAAATCAAAAAATCAAAAAATCCAAAAAGATTTTACAATTTCTTATTTTTTTTAAAATGCTCGTACACAATCTTCGTCAACACTTTGGTTTATAAAAATTTCAATATTTTCACACCAAGTGTTGAGGGGGAGAAAATGTTCTTCAAAATTTCAAAATCTTGTGCAAACATGTGTACTTGCATATTTCTTTGATGTTATAATGTTTCTTTGCAATGGTGGAACGTCAAAGGTTACCTCGTATCATTTCTTTCTTCACTTTTATTTCTTTATTAGCTTATCATTAACTGTCGTTATGTTTAACCGTTAAATTAAATAATTAGGACACGTTATATGGTTAAGTTAGTAGTCAAGGGACTAAAATTTCCAAGTTGTGAAAATTTCTTATAATTCACAAAAACAAACACCCCCCGTCGTTTTTTCTTCACAAATTCAAAAAACAAAAACAAACACTACCTCTTACATCTCACGGCTCAAATTCTTTATCCAAATCTACGTTCTTGATCTCAAAACCGTAAGTAAATTCACGTTTGTTAGCTTATTCTAAGATAGGGTTTTCAATCAATTGCATTTTAGATGGCTAATTTTTGTGCAATTTAGAATTTAAAAACTAGGGTTTTCGAAAATTTCGTTCCTTATGAATAAATGTGTTTTAGGTAATGAAATCATAGGGCTTTTGCTTTTAAACGTCTAATAATCATGTTCCCATTACCTAATTACAACAGTTTATACGATATGATTGATTTCGAAATCTAGGGTTTAAGCCGATTTGGGTTTTTATGAATGTGTAAGGTTTTTGTTGATATTATTGGTGGGATTTACTTGTTTATGTGTTTAGAACATGCCTATGCTAGTTAATTGTACCATAACATCAGTATGCATGATCTAGATAAATTAGGGTTCATGTTGAAATTTAGGGCTTTTCGTTTGTGTGATCTCGGGCCTAATTAAACTGTCTAGATGTGTTCTAATAAGTGTTAATTGATGTTATTGTGTGTTTTCACTTCATGATTTCTCGTGAATAAAGTTCTAGATAAATCTTATGTCTCGTTGTCTTTCGAAATCTTTTATGTGTTGCCTATTTGTGATTCTAACTGTTGTTTATCATTCAATATACAGGCTTCATTCAAAAGATACAAGAAATTCTCACAAAAACGTACGACTTCAAAGATTTCGAAAAATTCTTGTATAAGAATTTTTTGAGAAAATTTTTTCGAGAAAATTTTTCGAAATCTTTTCTCAAAAAACTTTTTCGAGATCTTTCAAAATTTTCGAGATCTTTTCTCTTTCGAGAAAATCTTGGAAGATTTCGAAATATCTCATTAAAGTTTTCGAGAAAACATAGTTTCGAGATCTTTTCAGACATTATCGAGAAAATGTGAACAGAAGTTTTTCGAAATCTTTTACTATGAAGTTTCGAAATCTTTTGTGAACAGTAACTTTTTCGAAATCTTTCCTTGGAATTTTTTTTTCGAAATCTTTTTGTCCACAAAACTTTCGAGATCTTTGTTTGTGATAGCTTTCGAAAACTTTGTTGGACATATTATCAAGATCATGTACATCATACTTATTGAGTATTCATATGTTTGTAAAATTTCGAAAACTTGTATCATGAATGAATTCTCATGTATATGTATATTGTGAGAATGTTAGTTTACTTGTGATTGTGTAGTGTTAATTAACATGTCACCATATAACTTATATGCTGTATTCATCTATGTTACATGTTAAATAATAATACCNGGGGGTTGGGCCAGAGAAAAGAAAGAAAAAAAAGAAAAGGGTTAGTGGGCTAGGGGTGGAAATGGGTTAAGGGATTTGGATTTTGGGTTATGAAAGGGTCCGGTTTGGTTTATATAAATCACAAGGACCTTTTGTGTAATTTTCTGATTTTTGAGGGTTGGGTTTTGTGATTTTTCCAAAGTATTCACAAGGGTTAATCTTGCCATATGATGAATAGTACAAGGACTAATGTTGATAATTTCCACTTTTGAAAGTCCAGGGACCATTTCTGCCAATTTGTGAAACTTCAGGGACCAAACCTGTAATTTTCCAAATTTTTACCACAAGGACCAATTATGTCATAGATGAATAGTACAAGGTTTATTTTTGATTATTTTCACTTTTTAAATTCACCAAGGACTATTTTTGACATTTTTCAAACTTGGGGGACCAAAGTTGTAAATTTGTGATTTTTGATATTCAAAGAGTTTGTTTTGACAACTTATGAATCCCCAAGGACCTTTTATGATATTTTGCATATTTTGAAATATTTAGGGACTAGTTTTGACAATTTGTGAAAGTTGAGGGGCTGAAACTGCCAATTGTGCAAACTTTGTTTGTTTCTCATTTGTTTTCAAACATTTTGCATCTAAGACTCATAAAACACACTTTTGGAATATTTTCTCTATTTTGATGCATTATTTGGTGTTTTTGGATGTTTTGGCAGTTCAGGTGATAGAAAAATGATGAGTATTTACACACTCATCAAGTATCATGGGATTTTTTTATTATTTTTTTTACTATTATTTTTTTTTTTTGTAAAGGGTTTTCAACCGGCAAATATATTACTCCAAAAAAATAGTTTAGTATATTGAATGTGAGTGAGTCCCACATCTTAACCCGTTACATAGGCGGTAAAGCATACATAACAAGATAAACTACTCCTATAAAAGGAAAAACCCACTAGACACTAGCTTACGTTTGACTCACAAAGACACAAAACATATGTTATCTTCTCCTTCGACTATGAAGATTGATATCCATCGGATCACAAAATGCCAATTGTTTTTTTGTTAATCTATCTAGATCATAAGTATCATAGATTTCACAATCTTTGCTTTCATATAAACTTGCGTAATTTGTACCTCCACTAGTCATGATTTGAGCAGTCTCATCAAAAACCTCATCAGCATCATTATCACTCTCTTCAACGACCTTCTCCTCATCCTTTGCAATAGTACCAACGTTTCCAGCAATTGAAGTATCCACAGTCTCAAAAATATTGTCATTTTCCTTCAACGCTTCTAACGAATTCTTAAGAGTAACCATGTTAATATTATCCGAGTTTACATGTCCTTTATTATTAGAACTTGAGGCCAAATTAGTTGTGTCATTTTTTGAAGTCGTGGTCCCATTTTTCCTATCACTACCATTCTTCTTTGATGTTCCAGCCTTACTTAGGTTAGAAACAGGATGATACACAAAAGTCTTAGGTTTAAAACAGTTGAGTTAGAATGTTACTTACCGGTAGTATTACGATTTTGAACCACTTGGAACCCATCATTTTAGCCAACAACATTATTAGTATGACTTGGTCTGTTTTGTCTCCCTACGTCAGCCCCTACGGTCGCACCAGAATTAGAAACCACACGGTTAGGGCATAAGATTACCATCATGTCTAAACACTAAATAGCTAACACATCATGGCGGTTTCTACTCATATTAAAATTTAATTGTATGCAAATAAGAACCCGAACCCTCTACATAAGGAATAGCAATCACCACAATATCTTCAAGAGGACGACCAGCCCTTATAATAAATTAATGTACGCGCAAAATCCAATCGACCCCAAGAGTCCATGAACATAGTGATCGTATAAAAATTGAGCATAATTGGTGTACCCAATCTAGTGGCAATGGCACTTAACCCATCGTTAGTAAACGCCGTAACCAGAATATCATGCAATTTAACCAATAATGGGACAGATTTCAGTTCTTATTTTAGTATGCACTCATTAGGAGACTGCTTCTTGAGAATTATTAAGGCATTACATATCAACCATGGTCAGTTTTCCAATACCCCATCCCAACTTGCTGCTGACTCTAATTTAAAGAAAAAGACCCTTCGAATTCATCAATTCTTTAACAATACCAAACTTCTTCCAAATGTTCTTAACACAATGTTCAACAACAGGGAAACCAGCTCCTTACCAAGAAAATAACCATATAAAGAATTTTCATACCTAGCTTTGGCCTCGAGAAACGAAGATAATGGAATAAGCACTTTAGTATTGTCCCTAACTTTCGTACCTGTATCAAAAGTATGAAAATTTTCCACTAGTTTGCTTGAATCAAGACTTACCAGGGTCGCAAATGATATAGGAGCAGAAATTTTATGTGACCCTGTTCCCACCTACTCAGCCTCTACACCACTTGAACCAAGTACAATATCATCCCCTCCCACACTAGTATTTGGGTTCTCAGATTGTGAAGCATTTCCTTGTTGAGATAATGGATGCCCACTCGTAATTCTAATAGGTTTTAAAGGCATCCCATCATCTCCTAGTAACACAAGTTTACCCGCGAACATTTGCTTTTCTATAAAACAAAGTTTTTCAGCTAACGAAGATGAACATATAGTATCATATGTATCCGACAAGCTTGGAAATTATGTCTTATCCATAGCAAAGACGAACTTAAGAAAAAGGAGGAAATACAAAGGAAAGCTAAAGAAGAGACGGATAGATTGCTTCGTGGACTCGATCAAGAAGAAGAACACTTCGACACTGATGAACTCATCAACAGTCCTCCGCACTCACCTCCAAGGGATCCCTCACCTCCTCCATCAGAACCCCAGCACAAGTCATCTTCATCTTCATCATCACATCACTCACCACCACCACCAGCAAAGAAAACACCCAAAGACAAATCAGACAAGAAGAAAAAGGGAGGCAAAGCAGCTTTGACAGCATCAAAGCGGATCAAGAAAGCTCTAGATCTGGCAAGGAAGAAGAGGAAACAGACACAACAGCCATCTGGAGATCTAAAGTACCAAGTTCGAAAGCTCTCCAAACAGGTCAAGACTTTGACATCACAAGTCAAAGATCTCCAGGATAATAGTGAGCTGGCTAACAAGCTACTACAAGCTGACATGGACGAGATGATCTGGAATTACACAACTGAATATCTGAATGATAATCTCGCTGCAACTGTCAAGCCGGCTGTGTCTTCACTTATTGAGCCAATTCACACAACGTTGAACAACAGAATCAAACAAACCATTGAAAGAATGCTTCAATCTACTCCATTCTACCTCCAAACTGACAAGCCTCCACCAACACCCGAACAACTTCCTATCGAACAACTTCGAGACTTGTTAGCTGCAAAATTGAGGAACAAGGAGCAGAAAACACCTGATGAAGCAACAATGTTTGAGGCTCTTCAAGCTATTGCCTCAAAGGAATCTTGCAAAGTGGATGCTGGACAACACAAACGACCCAGGCAAGATGATGACCCTGACTCTGATCCGAAAAGCAAGAAATCAAGGAAGTCAGACAAACCATCTTCATCTCACCAGCCCCGCAAGACCTCTAAGGCTCCTCCTTCCAGACAAAGAACTCCAGCATCCAGGTCAGCACCAAAGCAATCAGAGGAACCCTTCGAGCTTCAACAGCTAGATACTCAGGAAGGAAACGAAACAGCGATACCTGAATCAGAAATTCCTTCATTTCAAGCCGGTCCATCTGACACTACCAAAACTAAAGAGAAGAAAAGGTCTTCAAGGACTAAGAAGCAGAAACAACAGACAACTCAATTCTCTTGGCTTAATGTGGACGAAGCTCGTGACTCTGATTGGCTGACTACAATGATCAAAGCACAACCACCACTTGAGGCTGACGAACCACTACCGGGTAATACTTTGCAGATGACTCAGAGTATTATGTCGGGCCTTCAAGTTGAAAGGTTGTCAAAGTCTGAGCTAAAGCGGATCAATCGTGAAGCCATGGATTTCCTCAAGAAAAGATCAGGAAACAAGATTGAATTGGACTACCACATGGAGAACATAGCCTGTGCACTATCTGGCTCGTTCGACTGGCTTAACCCTGAATCTAATGTCGATACTGAAACGAAGAAACCCTACTTCACCGACTGGACAAAACCTCTACCACTACTTGGCTTTCCAGAAAAACCAAAGATCCCATTCAGACGCTTCTTCAATAATGACTTTCGATACCTCCAGACTGCCCATGAGACCTCCAAGGAGCGATATGCATCTTCACTCACACTGTCTATTCCAGCTGCCCGATATGAATTGCCAGACATTGAAGAGCTCGCACCAATCTACTGCAAATCAGTTGTCGAATACAACAAAGACGCTCTTCTGGGAATTCAACATTGGCCTGAAAGACGAAGGCTCGGCTATACACACAGACTTCATCTAAAGTCGAGTGAAAATGTGAAGAACTCACAGCGTATTGTTGCTGTATTGGAGATCTTGGAAGAGAAGAAATTCAACTACGCCTTCATGAAAGAAATAATCGTCAAGAGAACAGACGAGAAGAAGTACAAGTTTTGTGAAGCAGACTTCCCTGATTTGAACCTGAACGACATTGAAGATATGTATCTACTGAAAGTTCAAGGAAAGCTACTCAACTTTGAACAAGACACACAGTACAACTTCATCGCATCTCTCCTACTTCACATCAGACGATTAATTGTTCAAGAAAGGGTGGAAGATCTTCAGCTGGGAGTAGAAAGTTATCAGAACACCATCAACCTTACTGCACCACAACTCCTGATTCCTGAAATCACTGGGATGTCACAATACTCTCTCGTACAACAACTGGCATTTGGAATCACATACCTCAACAGCAAAAACAATATTCATTTCATGCGGTTCGATGAGATTCCTAAGTTTTGTGATGTCACACTTCAACGAGTTCGTAATGGGCTAGCAGAAAGGTTGGAGGATGAAAAGAAAAGGCGGAAAGAGGGAAGACCAACGAGGTGGAAAGCTAATGGACGCCGAATGATCAGAAACTTTGTCCATACGATTGAAGAAAGGCTATATCGAAGACAACAGATCAGAAGGTTGGAAAGCTATATCGGTGTTCGACCATCGTTTCCGGTCTTGACATTTCGCCGACCTGATCCAAAATTCACAGTCTTCGATGCTTAGCTCCGCTCCCATACTTCTGGTACAAAAATTTCAATATGTTTCTAATATTGTTTGATTTGTAATTATTAAGGCTTGTGCACACATAACAGTGCACAACCCGCACTCTGTAATGAAAGGACCCTGTGGTACGCATCAGTGCCACAATCCTAATATAAGGAGCGAAAGCTTCTTACTTTTGAGTAGATTTAATCAAACCTTTCAGTATTTTTCAAATCTGCTCAAAAGACAAGTATTACACCTCAATAAGTAATCACTTGTTGAGGGGGAGTACTTGAAACAAAACATCGTTCTTAAATCTTCAAATCTTGTTGATCTCTTCCCATAAGACTCAAAAAGGCATATTTTAATCAAAATCATTTACAAAAACAACATTTGATATGCTATTTTTGAGGGGGAGAAAAAGAAAGTGATTAAAATATGATGTCAAAATGTCTTATTTCATACGAGCTCGACTCAGAATTGACCCACGAATTGACGAAACAACAAATGTCTGAATTCGAAAGGATTTATCCGATTAGAAAGTACCGTTTCGAGAAACTCTTTCTAGTTGTTTACTTTGACGGGTCTAACTTCCTTTTTAGGAATGTTAACAACATCAAGTTAGTTATTAGGGCTAGTAATCACCTAAAAGCTGATAATGCATCCCTTTAACTAAGCAACGTAAACGTGTCCCTCGGGTACATGACTATTAAGAGTGGATCAATTTAAAAAGTGCCAACTCTTTCCACATATGAAAATTTCTGAAAATAATCATGAGCATATGTTAGGGGGAGTATTTCATATAAAATCCAAAACCTCAAAGTGTTAACAAAAAGTTTTACACTCTTACACACTTTGAGAGATTTTCAATGATTTGGTTTAAAGGCATCAATAGGATAGTTATGGAGTTACAAGGTGACTAAGGATAGGAAAAATCGTCCTATGATCCGCCTAAACCGGAGGGATCTACCCAAGGACATCACCAATAGTTAGAAATTAGAAGTCCTTAGGTATGATATAACAAAAGGAGAAAAGAATGAAAGGAGAAAGAAAGGGTTGAAGAATTAAAAAGAAAATGAATGAAAAGGGTGAAAAGAAATAGCCCTCCATTTTATCAACCTTAGGTCAGACACCGGGTTCACTTCATATGCTACTGGTCGTTGCTAAGGCGACACCGGTATTGAAGATAAAAGACGTCATGGACCCAGTGACGCAATGCACCTAAAACTTCTTAGCCACTCAGGCATCTCTCAAAAGATGTTTGTTTCATTCTCACGGGGAACCAGTGTAATCTATCGATCGTCTATTAGAGATGGTTGATATTGAAACAGGAGGCCCTCTGCTCCATGCCTCCGCATAGGAAACCAAATGTGCACTTATCGAGTCTCGAGCCACGAGATAACATAAAAAATCTCCTAGGAACACAAAAATCTTCTACACTAAGTGTCTTGCATCAATGGACACTAAGTGTAAATTATCGAGTCCTTCGCAGATCTTAGCAATCTGCCTTGAACGTTTATGAGGGATTTACTTAGGTATTTCTCGAATGATTGAACGGAAATCCTGCCAGGGTCAACAACAAACAGCCCTGACAGCAGGTCACTTCGGTGATTCCTTGTGGATTACGCTTAGTGTGTTCGATGGTTTCAAACGGTCTATAGTCGTGGGGTGATCTCCAGCGACTCACCTAATCGTGGGTGTGCGTATGCATGTCTGTGTAAGCCCTCTAGGGGGTATCCGATTAGGAACGGCCTTGGTAAGGATTAGAAGGAGTCTTCACACTATGCTGTTGACAAATTCTAACTCCAAATGTAAGTACCGAATGTTTTTATTGCTAACTGTTTCATTTCAGGTACAACAACCATGCTGAACACCAGCTTCCACATGCTCATACTTACATCTCAGAAAGCTCTCATGAAAGATCGAAACAACATGAATGCCAAAGGTAGATTCCATGCCAAAAGAATCTACAAAGTGATAAAGACAAACGATCTTAAGTGCAACACCGTCTAAAGAAGGATTCTACGTCAACACAAAGAATCTTCACATATGAAAAGAGAGCTCCTCACTTATGAAAGTTTCAACCGTCAAAGATGTATGAGCATGTCGGAATGATGCAGATCCACTGGAGTCAAAGAAGGTGACGAATGGCAGATTACTACATCAGATTGATCACTATCACATCAACGACAAAGAACAATGAACACCCATTCTATCTGGGGAGATTGTTAAGAACTAAGAACGATGAATCATTTCTACATAATCATCTTTGAGGACGTCTAAAGCCATGAACGCCACAACAAAAGTCAAAGTACCAAGACTTCCAGCAACCTCAAATGACCGTGACTGAACATCACTTCTTCAACAACCGATCCTTAGGGGGAGATTGTTAGAACCTAAGTTTTTCTACATTTTAGTCAAGTCTCGGTTATTTCAACATTTGTAATAGGTTGCTAAGTTGATTAAATATGTAACTATTAAGGATGAGTCCAATACTCGTCCAACGGGCCTAAAGCCCAAACGATTAAGAGAAGGGATGGAGTAGGCGTGTTGCCCTAGCTCCCATCCTATAAATAGGACAACTATGTATCCCATTATCTTGTTGGTTATTTCAATACACTAAAGAAACTCTTGCACTTTTATTCTTCATATTTGATCTAATCAACCAAACTCTATTTCTCATCTCATTTCTACCAAATCTATACTTGTGTTTACAATATGGTGACCTAACAGCATTACATATCAACCATGGTCAGTTTTTCAATACCCCATCCCAACTTGCTGCTGACTCTAATTTAAAGAAAAAGACCCTTCGAATTCATCAATTCTTTAACAATACCAAACTTCTTCCAAATGTTCTTAACACAATGTTCAACAACAGGGAAACCAACTCTTTACCAAGAAAATAACCATATAAAGAATTTTCATACCTAGCTTTGGCCTCGAGAAACGAAGATAATGGAATAAGCACTTTAGTATTGTCCCTAACTTTTGTACCTGTATCAAAAGTATGAAAATTTTCCACTAGTTTGCTTGAATCAAGACTTACCAGGGTCGCAAATGATATAGGAGCAGAAATTTTATGTAACCCTGTTCCCACCTACTCAGCCTCTACACCACTTGAACCAAGTACAATATCATCCCCTCCCACACTAGTATTTGGGTTCTCAGATTGTGAAGCAGTTCCTTGTTGAGATAATGGATGCTCACTCGTAATTCTAATAGGTTTTAAAGGCATCCCATCATCTCCTAGTAACACAAGTTTACCCGCGAACATTTGCTTTTCTATAAAACAAAGTTTTTCAGCTAACGAAGATGAACATATAGTATCATATGTATCCGACAAGCTTGGAAATTATGTCTTATCCGTAGCGTTCAGCTCCGAATTCATCCCCTTATTACCAATTGTTTTAGGTTCATCAATATTAGTCTTCTTCTTCTTATGATTATTGTTCCTCCTTTCTGAATCCAAAAAGCCACTCTTCATGATTAAACCATACAATCACATATAGAACCACACCAACCAAATAAGCAAAAACCCACGAACAGAACCCACAAAAATTACTAGATTAGTGAACCCTAACAGAATTAGGGTTACTTGAACGCACCATCAAAAACACACTTAGTTAATGATAGAAAAAAAACTGGTTTTCCAATTAACATTATGTAATAAAGGATCGTCTAAAAAACCCTAGCAGCGATAAGCAAACCCTAATTAACCGCTATAGCACCACGAATGATGAAACAGTTAGGTTAAAAGATAGTTAAGTAACGATGTAGGGAGACTTTAAACACGATACAATAATTAAGGATCAGTAGTGAAGACGATTGAAGGCAGAATTTTGATGATGTTTGATCGCCACAAGGGAGGGTTTTTGTTTATATAAGACGTGCATCAAAGGAATTTTCCCACCCATTTGCAGATATTCATCTAGAGCACTGGGAACGGTGTCATATGCCAATTGACGAATTGCAGAGGTATACTTCATCAATGGAGAAATGAAAACTCTTCCTTAAAAATCACTATTTTGTTGAAAATATGACGAATTATCAGGTATTTCCTGAACAATGCACGTAAATAGTGATCAATTAATTCGGAACCGCTTACGGAATAAGTTTTCGTCATACATTGAGTTTTGAGAGAAGTAAGCGGTCAGTAGATGATCATAAGCACCGTAACGATCTCTAACTATCGTGTTTCGTGGGCTTTGTACGATTCTAAAAGTGGAAGCTTGATAATTCGTATAGTATGTCGCCGCCTCTTTTAAAAACTATAGTGTAACATCCCACCTTATAGACAACAATATTATCCACTTTGCCTGTAGGCTCACGGCTTTGCTTTTTGTCGCTATCATGTGAGACTTTCTGGCATGTCACCCATGCCAGTTGTGCCCTCACATGAGCACGCTTAGCAATATGTAACCCTTACCATTAAACCACAAAACGCGTTGTTAGCTTATAAAGCGTATGTTACACTAATATCCCAACATCACGTCAAGCCACAGCGATGTGAGATTTGCCTCGGGTATTACATTCACCCCTCTTAGGGATTCATCGTCCTCGATGAGGTTTGGTTTGCCCCACATTCCGAACGGCTTGGAGTGGCTTTGATACCAACTTGTAACATCCGCCTTACTCATCCCACAATATTGTTCATTTTGCCTGAAGGCTCACGGCTTTGTTTTTGTGGCCTTCCTGTAACTTCCCGACATGGTCACCCATGTCAGTTGTGCTCTCACACATGCAAGCTTAACTGTAACTTGCTATAACCATTAGACCAGAAAATATGTTGTGTCTGATAAGGCGTTTTTATTCTAATATCCGAGCATCACTCCAAGCGACGGCTGATGTGGGATTTATCTAGGGTGTTACATATAGCTCCATACTACTAACCTATTCTTCATTCGAGGATGTACAAAAAAAGTTGTTTGGAATTCATTTGTTCTAGATGAGATGTGTAGAATATATTAAGAAGGAATGTGATTGAAAGTGTGAATGAAAATGAAGAAGTATTAAGGTATTTTTAAGGATAAAATTAATAATAAATTTAAAAGATTTTTTTTTCTTTAATAAAAAATGCACAACAGATACATTTTTTTTAATCGTTGGGGCTTGTTTCGTCCTCCCATGACTTGGTCTTGGCATCAACCGAGTCCTCAATTTTGTTCATTGAAGATGCGTGCTCCTAGGGCACCGTAATAAAGGGCGACGCGTCTTCGGTCTTCAAAACTCGATCGCGAGACGCTTATTACGGTCAGTCTAAACCCACACCCCTTTAGTTGAACTTTAGTTGATGAACATTGTCAAATGGCTCGGGGTCATTCCCGGTGCAAATATGTTTTAGTCATTTCCAATAGCTTTATATTCATTCAGATGCCATTCTTCATTACAAAGTACTAATACTAGTAGAATTCTTCTTATAAGTATCCTTAACAATCATCTTAAATGACGTTTGGCATAATTTTAAACACAAAATCTATACTTTAGGATATTTTGGTTATCTAAATAAGGGTTTCTCTCAAAAATGATGTCAACCTCTCAAAAATGATGTCAACCTCCTAGGATAAGGGATATTTTGGTTATCTAAATAAGAGATATTTTTGTTATCTAAATAACTGGTGTATGTATGAATTATGAAAGTCAAATGTTCATTTATCATTTTTAATAATTGAAGCTACACATCTCTCATGATGCTTAAATGGTATTCAATGTACAATTGCGACATGTTAGTATGTTGCTGTACTTTAATTATTAAGAAAGGCTGACTAGCGTTGAGAGTTAAATGCTAACAATGCTACAAACAAAAAACAACATATGTGGCATAGCCTTATCATAAATTTGATGTTGATGTTAGAACTTTTGAACATTGAAAGTACATAAACAACCAATGGTTTATAAGAATACGTTTAAAATGTTTTATCACTGTTCCAGTTAAATAGCACTGGTCAGTGGAGTTACTCAAATTCCAAAATTTTCATTGTTGCGAAATACTTGCTAACCGATGAGATAAATAAAACAGCAATGAGATCTTTTTAATTATTCATTTATTTTATTTTATTTTATTTTAATTTAAACTAAAGTAAGAGGTGGTTCGTGGTTGAAATATTTTCTTACAAGAGGTACATATTTAACAAGTTTAGCTGTTTAAAAGAGTTATACTAGTAATCAAACAAACTCTAACTTGACCAAACTTGAAAATTTCTAGTCTTAACAGCTAGTCAGCCACTGTTTCTCACTTTCTTGGGCTATTCCTTTGGGCCGGTATTGCTACTATTTCTGAGCCTCATAGTCCATTAGGTGGGCCGGATGTAGAGAGCTCAAGAAACTCACGTTTTTTTTTTGACAAATGATAGGTTTGTGATTGTGATTTAACATGAACGATACTGGCGACGAACGCCGCGTTGCGGGCTCGCCTGTTTAATTTGCGACGTTTTGGGCATGTTTTTGTTGTCGAGATGATTATCTATAAATAAGGTAGAATATTTTGGCAGCTAATATAAAGCTCTTGAGTCCGTCGCTGTAAGTCCCTTTGTATTTCTCGACAAAGGTAAACATATGTTTGTAACTTGAAAAAAGGCTTCTGTAAACAATATATACTTGTATCGCTGCCAAAACTGAGGAATCTATTGTAGTTTGCTGGAAATCAATTGATAGTTCGAACTGGAATATAGAATCCCATAACAACACTACCATTAAAAATAACCAAAAACTATCGATAATAATTCCATAGTTCAAGCGTGATCACCGTATACACACACATAGCTAACTATACCTGTACTCCTCGTATTTTTGTATTGCCGGTAAAACTGAAGAATTAAGCTCCTTCTCAATTGGCCTGCCACAATGCTAGGAAACCTGGTCATAATCTCCCAGATACGTATACTCTTCCGGCGGTCCGGTACATGTATTCAAGAGTAAAAGACATACAAGTGAAAAGGAAGAATGCAGACAACAGCAAATAAATGTGATTCAGATGAAATAAGCCAATCAGGTCGACTGAATGTACGGACCTATTAATTTCATGTAAAGTCCCGGCACTTCCCACTGGTTGCATTGACGCACCTAGAATATAACAATTACGAAATTAGTATATGGTAATGTGAAATTCGAGTAGGTGTGATTCCGGTCTTTAAATAAATGTAACATGTTGATCATTAGCAGCATAATGCACTTTTACTCCCTTGTAGAAAGACCACGCAGCTAGTCTTTTTTAAATTCTTGAAGTATATTTAATAATTAGATTATAGAAATTCAATAAATAACAAAGACAAAACACCACTTACATTTCATCCAAACTCACTTATTTCAGCCGTCAAATGCACCTATTTGAGCACACCACTTCAGCCCCCAATCCCACACCCATTTGAGCCGCATTTCATCATTCAAACCCATCGATTTAAGCCCCCAAATGGACCCATTTTAGCCCCTAATTGTAGACCACAACAACCCCCAAACAGACTCATTTTAGCCTGCAAATAGAACCATGGCATCCTCTATTTCATCATTGAAAGCCGCAAGTAATCAAATTTCTGTGAGAAGCAGAATTATAGTGCATGGAGGTTGGGTAGCGGGTCAAAAGGGATGTTTCAATTAGCTCATTTTATCCGCTTACTCTCTTATTTGAATTTGTATAAGCTTATAAGCTAACTTTTTCCCGTTAGAAAAAGCTTATTAAATTTAGCTTATATACTTATTCAAGTGCAAAAGCTCAATCTAATAACTTCTTAAACAAAAAAAATGAGGTCATAAGCTTTTCGAAAGACAAATTAGCTTGTAAGCCAATAAAATAAGCTCATCAGAACACCCCCTTAGTCAGATCATAAACAAAAATCAAATAATGTATACTATTATCAGTTACAAAAAATACCACTATGAAGAAAAATGGGTAGATCACATAGCTCTTTATCCGACTTTTGCTACTCAATACAAAGAACCGGGCCAGTATATGCGGGCTGAATATTCCATCTCTCGAACAGCTTCCATCTTATGTTCGGACGTTACACAAAAAACAATATCAGTCAATATAGAAACATGTGATAATGAACAAACCATTGAGTGAAAAATATTGACGGATCCAACCGTCCATTTTAGAGAGAGGAGTGAGGCTGACTGAATCCAATCCATAAACCCGGAAATGAAACAAACTTCGTTCCCTTTCGTCAAGAATCAGATCCCGTTAGCTGGTGTATGGATGAATTACATACTACTCGAAAAGGATGTATTATTTGTCTTAGTATAAGCAGAAAAGTGTTCTGTTCCATTTTCATACAAAATAAGCATTTTCAGTATATAGATTTCCATTTTACATGTACTCAAAGTGTTTTTGATAAAATTTTATTCGCTTACATAACTTGTTATATGACGGTTGAACTCACTTTTTAGCAAGAAACTACCATCGATTCAGTAAATAGCAAAGTATTTTAGTTTTGATTGCCGGCTATCAAGATCGGATTTGCTATAATCTATTATTAGACCAGCAACCATGGTGTACCTCTCGGCAGCAGCATCTGCAACCACATTAGGAGATTTCATCGAGAATCTTTGCTAGTTTCTCCTTCAACTGCAGCATCTGTATGGCATTAAAATATATAGTAAGCATTCAAATAAACCTATTAAGAATAATAAAATAAAATAAAAAAAACAAATTCAGGAGTGTTTGGATTTAGCATGTTTTTTGGGATTCTAAGCACATTTCAAATCGGAATACCTCATAAGCTCATTTAAAACCATTTATCAGCTTAATGTCATGGACTTATTTAAGGGTGTTTGGCATATAGAGCTTATTTGAGTGCTTATTTAACTCCCAAAATACTTGTTTCACCTTTGAATACGTCAATACACAAATAAACATATCCACACACAACTCCTACTACACATCATTTAATTCATTAAACACAGCTACTCGTATACATTAAGTATAAATAATTTTAAAACTACTCGTATACATCATCGATTCACACAACTCAACTACAGATAAACCTATTCTTGTTCGAAATTATTTTTTGAACTTCTATAGCAGGAAATCTAGACGAAGCTTAGTTACACAAATTTTGTAAATCAACATACCTCAATGGGATTCACAACCTTCTTTCCGCATACATTATCATATTTTCGCTTCTTCGTATCACCCTTCATGCCTCGCCATGGTTTACGACACCCATGAACAGTAGTCAGCAACCCAAAAGCGATCACCCAAGTGGAGCCTGCTAAAGAAAACAATCATAGGTACATGTATAAATTAAAAATCTCCAGTTAAAGAAAAACCCCCAAATTCTTGTGAATAAAAACAATAATCCCAAAATTAGGGTTTATAAACTTACAAAAAAAATTAGGGATCTTCAATCTTCCACAATCTTTAAGCTACGATTGATAAGAACCGAAGCCTGCCACATCCTTCGATCACCATCAGCAACAGCAGATATTTGTGGAACGTTCTAGGTTATGAAATAAGCCAATCAGGTTGACTGAATGTACGGACCTATTAATTTCATGTAAAGTCCCGGCACTTCCCAGTGGTTGCATTGACGCACCTAGAATATAACAATTACGAAATTAGTATATGGTAATGTGAAATTCGAGTAGGTATGATTCCGGTCTTTAAATAAATGTAACATGTTGATCATTAGCAGCATAATGCACTTTTACTCTCTTGTAAAAAGACCACACAGCTAGTCTTTTTCTTCATATTTGTTTAAGAAGACCACACAGCTAGTCTTTTTTAAATTCTTGAAGTATATTTAATAATTAGATTATAGAAATTCAATAAATAACAAAGACAAAACACCACTTACATTTCATCCAAACTCACTTATTTCAGCCGTCAAATGCACCTATTTGAGCACACCACTTCAGCCCCCAATCCCACACCTATTTGAGCCGCATTTCATCATCCAAACCCATCGATTTAAGCCCCCAAATGGACCCATTTTAGCCCCTAATTGTAGACCACAACAACCCCCGAACTGACTCATTTTAGCCCGCAAATAGAACCATGGCATCCCCTATTTCATCATTGAAAGCCGCAAGTAATCAAATTTCTGTGAGAAGTAGAATTATAGTGCATGGAGGTTGGGTAGCGGGTCAAAAGGGATGTTTCAATTAGCTCATTTTATCCGCTTACTCTCTTATTTGAATTTGTATAAGCTTATAAGCTAACTTTTTCCCATTAGAAAAAGCTTATTAAATTTAGCTTATGTACTTATTCAAGTGCAAAAGCTCAATCTAATAACTTCTTAAACAAAAAAATGAGGTCATAAGCTTTTCGAAAGACAAATTAGCTTGTAAGGCAATAAAATAAGCTCATCCAAACACCCCCTTAGTCAGATCATAAACAAAAATCAGATAATGTATACTATTATCAATTACAAAAAAATACCACTACAAAGAAAAATGGGTAGATTACATAGCTCTTTATCCGACTTTTGCTACTCAATACAAAGAACCGGGCCAGTATATGCGGGCTGAATATTCCATCTCTCGAACAGCTTCCATCTTATGTTCGGACGTTACACAAAAAACAATATCAATCAATATAGAAACATGTGATAATGAACAAACCATTGAGTGAAAAATATTGACCGATCCAACCGTCCATTTTAGAGAGAGGAGTGAGGCTGACTGAATCCAATCCATAAACCCAGAAATGAAACAAGGTTCGTTCCCTTTCGTCAAGAATCAGATCCCGTTAGCTGGTGTATGGATGAATTAAATACTACTTGAAAATGATGTATTATTTGTCTTAGTATAAGCAGAAAAGTGTTCTGTTCCATTTTCATACAAAATAAGCATTTTCAGTATATAGATTTCCATTTTACATGTACTCAAAATGTTTTTGATAAAATTTTATTCGCTTACATAACTTGTTATATGATGGTTGAACTCAATTTTTAGCAAGAAAATACCAACGATTCAGTAAATAGCAAAGTATTTAGTTTTGATTGCCGGCTATCAACATCTGATTTGCTATAATCTTTTATTAGACCAGCAACCATGGTGTACCTCTCAGCAGTAGCATCTGCAACCACATTAGGAGATTTCATCGAGAATCTTTGCTAGTTTCTCCTTCAACTGCAGCATCTGCATGGCATTAAAATATATAGTAAGCATTCAAATAAACCTATTAAGAATAATAAAATAAAATAAAAAAACAAATTCAGAAGTGTTTGGATTTAGCTTGTTTTTTGGGATTCTAAGCACATTTCAAATCGGAATACCTCATAAGCTCATTTAAAACCATTTATCAGCTTAATGTCATGGAATTATTTAACGGTGTTTGGGATATAGAGCTTATTTGAGTGCTTATTTAAGTCCCAAAATACTTGTTTCACCTTTGAATACGTCAATACACAAATAAACATATCCACACACAACTGCTACTACACATCATTTAATTCATTAAACACAGCTACTCGTATACATTAAGTTTAAATAATTTTAAAACTACTCGTATACATCATCGTTCACACAACTCAACTATAGATAAACCTATTCTTGTTCGAAATTATTTTTTAAACTTCTATATCAGGAAACCTAGACGAAGCTTAGTTACACAAATTTGGTAAATCAACATACCTCAATGGGATTCACTACCTTCTTTCTGCATACATTATCATATTTTCGCATCTTCGTATCACTCTTCAAGCCTCGCCATGGTTTACGACACCCATGAACAGTAGTCGGCAACCCAAAAGCGATACACCCAAGTGGAGCCTGCCAAAGAAAACAATCATAGGTACATGTATAAATTAAAAATCTCCAGCTAAAGAAAAACCCCCAAATTCTTGTGAATAAAAACAATAATCCCAAAATTAGGGTTTATAAACTTATAAAAAAAATTAGGGATCTTCAATCTTCCACAATCTTATCCGGTACAAGACTAGATACCGGGTTCTTCCACAAGGTAGAACCAAACCTACTTCACTTACACTTTATCCGGTACAAAGCTAAATACCGAGTTCCTTTATAATGGAGGAACCACAACCCAAATACACCAACTATTGGAACACACCTATGACATACTTAAGAAGAATCAACAATAAAAGACACTTCAGTAGTCTTGTGGTGATGACAAAGCCTAACAACCCATATCTTCGAGCTTGCAAGTCTTCTATGCAAAAAATGTCATGATCTAGCTTTTAAGAGGAACCTAGAGAATCACTAGAGAAAAATTACATGGATGATCCTTAGATCTGAGGTTAGATAGGTAAAAGTATGGAGAGAATATATATCTAAAAAGGGTTAGAAGAAATTGAGAAATGGTTCACTATTTATAGGCAAAATATCCTCTGATCCGCCGGATCCTTTCCTAGAGGGATCCGGCCAGTGTAATCCAAGGGACCCGGCAGCTGGGTAAGTCCAGTCCGGATGTTGGGTTATAATTCCGAGTTTTGGGTCTTTGATCATAGACTATGGGTCATGGGTACCCAACATGATGTCATGCATGATGCAATGCATGTATTGGGTCATGGGTTATGGACTTTTGGTCATAGGTATGAACTTTGGGCCATGGGTCATGGACTTTACCCATTTTGATGTCATACATGATGTAATGTAAATGGGTTATGGGTTATGGGTTTTGGTTATGGATCATGGATAACCCATTCTATTTTACTTACATATTTATTAACTAGCTTAATAACGTATGTTTATAAAAATGTAAGTAACAAATGTTACTTATAAGTGTTTTATAAAATTGGTTTTGATTTTATGTAAATTAGAAATATTTGATGGTTTATTTTTTTTATAGAAATGAGTTAGTTAACTATTGGCTCGAAAACTTACGAATTTTATTTTTCTCGTTAAAATGATTTTGCGTTTGTTATTAACAAAACACAGAAAGATAGTAAAATATAAATAAACGTTTTTACAGTTTATTTGTATTAACAAAGTGTTTAAAATAATTAGCCTATTGTTTTTCATATTCTACAAAACTTAATACATATATTTTTAGTTTTTTAATTTGTTCTTAGAGAAAAGTAAGATCAGGTCGAATGAGATTTTAAGATCCTATGGTCAAGATCGAGATCTTATTAAGATCCTATCTCACCTGATCCTACGTAGAAACATGATCGTTTTGTTTGTAGTATCGTAAAATCGTAAGATCCTATGATTATAGTCGGTATCTTAACAACATGATTCAAATATTTAAATGCATATTATGTAAGAAAAAAAAAATACACGTGTCAAAATATTGTATGTCAACTAAAAATAAAATACATATAAATTATTATATTATGAATAAAAAACGTCATAAATTCATTATAAAAAAGGTATATTACTTAATAAAAAGATATGGTTATGATTTGTTGACCACTTTATAAAGAGTAAATCTTTTATTTTACACCATATATAATTATATATTAATATTAATGGCAATAAATGCATTTTACATTTATGTTAATAAAATTATATTTTCACATGTAACATATATACGTATTATTATGCTTAAATACATGTCTAATGTATAAATTACTTATATAATTTTTTTATATACTTTCTCTCTTCAATTCTCACCAATCATCATATCAAACTATCTTATGTTGCACAAAGGTCTACTAAAATTAGAAACTCTTAAAATTCAGCAGTACTTATTATAATAAGATTTAATAGTTTCCACATAATTAATGTGACTAAGATATTTTAATATAGTCAATTAATTAACTGACCAATAAATACAATTAATGCAGTTATTAAAACACCTGTTACATAAGAAATACAATTTATCAAGCATATTGCACCAACTCAAACAAAATTATTAAATGTCATTAATATAATTATAAAACACATTATACAAATATTCAAGTCTGAACGGGTAACGGCACAAAAAGGACATAATAAACTAAAATTCATAATTCACCGGAAAATTTTATTTCATGATACTCGCCGCTGCAACGCGCGGGTACCCTGCTAGTTGTTTTATATCAGCCAATCAAATCATTAATACATTTGTAGGCTTGATTAGTAGGCACAACAATCATTTTCCTTGTTTATGTATTACTTAATAAAAAAAGATTAGTTATGATTTGTTGACCACTTATAAAGAGAAAATCTTTATTTTACACCATAAATATTAATGACAAATAAATGCATTTTACATTTATGTGCAAAATGAAATTAACACAGTTCACACAGGTAGCCTTGCCTATAAATTGAAGCAAACACTTCTCCCCATTTCGTATCACCTTAATCACATATTCAAATAATTCAAAAAACAAGAAAATGAGATCAATCTTTCTTGTGTTAGTTGCGATGGTGGTTCTTACCACACAATCCACCGCTAGAATCTTTCCAACAAGGTCTTTGGTTGATACCAATGACGATGTAGCCACCCGAGATGATGATTTTCATCTGTTTTATACTGGTAGAGTGAACTTGGAACTAGGCATAGATGGTGAAGGTGAGCCTCTTAGTCCTTTACCATCAAATGCTCCCGCTCCCACGCCAGTCTCCGAGCCCTCACATAAGCACAAACACAACCACGAGCACAAACATCACCATCACAAGCATGAACATGAACATAAAGATCATCATCACAAGCATGAGCATGAGCATAAACATCATCACCACAAGCATAACCCGCACCATGGATCACATGCTTTGCCACCAAACGCTCCTGTAGCAGCACCAGCACAAGCACCAACGTCTTCATGGACATGGTTGTGGTAATTTTGATGCTGAGGATACTATAATATTGAGCTGTATTATGAGTTTTCCTTGCATATGAAGTATTAATGATTAGTGATGGTTTTTATTACATTGCTTTTGTGTTGCGTTATTTCATCCTTTGACGTACAATCATACACATTCTATGTTTTCCATTCATGCACATTCATAATATTTCGTATACGCAATTGCTATTTTAGATAAAAATCATATACACATAAACTGAAACATATATAGTGTTAACTTCATCTTGATAAATTCTCTAATATCCTTTGATGGAACAATGATTTTTGTTATAAAGAGTATTTTTTGAAAGTGCATGTATATCGTTTTTCATGAATCAAGAAGAACGATGCGCTTCAAATGAAACAATACTAATAATTTCTTCTTAATGTCTATTTTCATTACTGGAGGTAAGTATATTAAATGACTAACATATAAACGAGTTCTCGAAAAATGTTTTGTGTAATAATATTTGCATTTTCTAAACATGTTTGATTGAGAGTTAAATACTACAAAACTAACAATGTACCTAGCAAATGATGATGCATTTACTATCAAATTCAAACACATACTATACATAATTAATGAAAATGGTAAATCTGTAAATTTAAACTAAAAGAGTCAATAATAATTTAACACTTAACAATCATATATGATTCTAATGTAAATGCAAATTAATTAACCTTTGACTATTTGTTATATTTTGGCCATTAATCAGATACTAAAAAAAGAAAATCACGACAACAAAACATTAATTTTCTAATTTTGGTTATAATACAACTAGTTATAATATCTGTGCACGCACAGGGTTTTTAAAATTTCGTTTTGATTATGTATTATTATCGATTAAGAAATGAATCACTTAACGTGTTTTAATAGGTTTTACTTGGTGGACTAAAAATAAAAAATCATATGTATATATGTTATAATCTACCTATTATTTTAGGATAATGCTTTTGGATTAAAAATTATACTTCATTATTCAAGCAAAATCACATGATGATACTTGACTTGCATAACATGTTAGTGATATATGCTTTTAGTTTTGCAAACCCATGCTATCAATTTACGATATGTTTTGTAATTGTGGTATTTCTTTTACTTATATTTTCGTTAAAATATGTAGCATGCATGCATTTTTTTTTTATATAATTTAAGGAAAACACCTTCTAAATTAAACAATGACTATCTAACCCATGTTTTTTTTTAAATTAGCTTTGTATAATGTTTTTAACTGGCAGACATGCTGAGGTTGATGTTGATGTTATTGTTTAACTTTAACTATTGATATTATATTGTACAAAGTGTGCGAGTTTAGTAGCAAATAATGAGCGTTAATGAAGTTAAAATATGCTTCGTAAAGTTTTTTAAACGTTTTTATGGATATTCATATATGTATATTTTAAATAACAATTTCATGAGTCGTTGTTATAAGTAGAATCGTGTATATTTATTTTCATATCACAGTAACTCGTGCTTACCATTTGATATTTATATTCCCGTTACTAATAATTTAGTCGTATTTAATATTCAAACCCGTGCATGCATAAATTAAACTTTAAAATAGAATAACATGAGTCCTTATTTTAAAAAATATTCTAATGAATAAAAGTCTACAACTAACAATAATAAAACTAATTCGCATATTTACAAAATTTTGTAATTTAAATAAATGAAAGTCTGAAACTAATACTAATACTCATGCCATTTTAAACAAAGTTCATATTATAAAGTATAAGGGGTATAAAGTGTAAGGGGTTATTTGTGTTTTTTCTAAAGTTATTAAAAAACATGGATACTTGTAATTTTACACTTAGCTCCATATATTTTATGTAAAATTCAACCACTAAAGTTTTATTAATTACTTCCTCTTTTTTTAAGTTTTTGTTTTCATAAATTTGACACATATATTTTTATGCATTTTTTTTCTTAACCAAATTTCTCTACCAAATTTATTAAGTTTGACCAAAATCAATTTAAATTTGTGTTGGCTTAATTGGCTTGAAATCTTAACCTCCATCCAAGTAAGAGGTTAAGTGGGGAGTTTGGTATGGGGTTTTGGGTTTAGGGAATTAACCCAAAATAAAAAAAAAAAAAAAAAAAGAAAAAAAAACCATGTTTGTTTTGTATGCGTAGGTTTTAATATTTGGACTTACACCTCTCTATGAGGGGCTTTAGAAATCCCAGCGGGTCAGGTTTTACTATATTCCATTTATCATTTACTTTCTCACCTTTTTTTAATTTCGTCTATTTCCTTCTTTTTATTTATTTTTATTTTTATTTTTATTTTATTTTATTTTATTTTTTTACTATATGTAAAGTACTTGTTAAATGTAATTAATTTAATATCAAATTCTTTACAAAACAATAATTTATTTAATTTATAAAACATTTTCTCTCTTCTACTTCTACATTAATAAGTTCAAATTCAAATCATAACCCAAATTCTAATCCAAATCTATATCCTAATCTTAAATCCATCTACAAACCAAATGGGCCTTAAGCTTTCACCAATTACGCTGCTGATTTATTTTTTTTCATTTCAGTTCATAGTTTTGTTTAGGCTTTCATTTGTAAACAGACTTGCAAAAATATTTTATCTAGTCCTTTAAAAACATTAAATCGTCTAACGGCTAATTGATAAACTATGATCCCAACTTCCTAATGTCCAAAGAAGACTCTTAAGTTTTAACGTCTAGAAAAAAAAAAGTAAAAAACTGAGTATTGTATGAAACTACTTTTAACATGGGAGCAATGATTTGTTTGTTGTGAAGCATCAAGCTTGTGCCTTTACTAGCTAGCAGTTTATACACTTTCATATGTATATATTTTCATCGAACAATAAAAAACAAATACATGTAACCTCTTTCTATAGACTGCGGGATCTATATGGTCATGCCTTTTCAGTAGAATTTTGTTGTGTTAGAATAAAGGTTAAAAAAAAAAGTCTTGAAACAAACTCAGGACAAGACTGAAGGAAGCTACCAAAGATTAGACCACAAATTCGGACCTCACAATTTGCCATGATGAGGCGATATGCTAGGCTCCAAAAGCCGCTAGAAAGATGACCTACAAAATTAACTTTAATGAAAAGCAATGATACTGTACAACGATCGACTAGCTAAACTACCTTTGGAAAACAGGATAATAATCCATGATATCACAAGATTCAGGTTTTTATTTAGTTCAGGTTCATGATTGCAAAGACAAAATTAGACAAACATGAAGACAGTAACCAATTGATCCCTATTTTAAATAATAGGGACCACCTGTGTAATTATTTACAGTTTTCTTTATTACACGGATAGTCCCTATTTTCCATAATAGGTACTAAATGGGCAACATGTTTCAAAAATAGGTATGTGTGGTGTAATTAAAACGACTTAAGGACTAAACATGTTATTTGGGGTAAACCAAAAGGACCAAACGTGTAATTTTATCTATTTTATTTATGTATGACTTAATAAAAATAGATTAGTTATGATTTGTTGACCACTTATCTTATATTATATAAAGCTTAAGTAGTCTTATAAATGTAAAAGGGTCATAATAAATGTCCCAAGAATTGGATTAAGCAAATTTGATATTGCCTCAAGTAAAATCGAGTCCTTGGATTAAATGTTAGTATGTGTTCATTGATTTCAAGTAACTCAAGCGTCTCAATTAATAATAGTTAGTCTTTTTACCTTCCCGTCCATGAGTTACAAATATTTTATCAACTATATAATGTGTCAAAAATCACACACAACAAACCACAACTTCCTCCACACCGCGTGCACATTGGGCTACAACTTATTATGGTGGTAAAGTAAGCATCATATCGTCTTACTTATTTAGCATATTGATTTATATTGTTTTATGTAAATTTCACGTGTGTTTTGTGTGTGTAACAATGTAGGACATAAAGATGGTGCTTAGGAGGTTTGGTAGTAACATCATCTTCTCTAATGGTTTAAGAGATCCTACACATCGTTGTCTTATCAATTAAGTGGAACATGCACGAACATTTTCAATTTGATCGAAAACGCAATATATTGATTAAATGTATATAAGTTACTAACGATCAACTATATCTAATTGTTTTTTGCAGCGCGTCAAGAAGCATTAAAGAAAGAGATCGAGAAGTCACAAAAATTGTATCAAGAACAAAACATGCAAAAGGCCAATGAACAACAACGACAAAGACAACAACAACAAGAACAACGCCACGGTCACCGGTGGAATGAATACTTAGCATTCATATTAATAGTACGTTACAAATTAAATATACAATATTTTACTTCATGTAATACCGATAAACGGGTTAATACTATTGATTCGTTAGCAAGTAAGTTTATTGAAAATAATGTAACGAACATTCAATTTTTAGTGAATAATTATTACTACACTTTGTTGGTGCATTTTAATATTTTTGCTCTTAATGTAGTTTTTTGTTTTGCGGTGTGTTAATGTCACTTTCTTAATTAAACGTCTTAGAATATTGCGTGACTTTGATGTTTGATATGACTGTGTAAATTTTGTCGATGTTACATATTAAAAATGGGGTAGTATATAATAAAAATATAATAAAAATATCTTCACACTATCATCTTAACAATGAGAATCTTCTAAATCTAAGAAGTATATAAAGGAGCAGAAAATTGTGTTTAGTTAAATGTGGGGTCTACTGATTGATTGGAGCGGGTTTATGATTCGGACTTGGGTAATTGGATCGGATTTTTTTTATTATACGAGTTATAATTTGTACTCTTGAATATACTAATTACTTTAATGTTTTATGTTTTTATAGTTTTGTTATAAATAAAATTTGTTTTATAGTTCGCTTTTAATAATGTCATTTATTTGAACAACGAAGTCCGTCTTTCACA
Source organism: Artemisia annua (assembly GCA_014162995.1). Lineage (NCBI taxonomy): Eukaryota > Viridiplantae > Streptophyta > Magnoliopsida > Asterales > Asteraceae > Artemisia > Artemisia annua. Next base: position 56,481 of record LBNU01021745.1, read on the forward strand.
AAAAATGAGAGTTTCAAACATGAACCGAAAATTAGTCCCGAACATTACCAAAAAAACAATTAGATCCAATATGTGTGCATTGCATGGGTCCTGAGGCATTCCAAACATGTGTGCATCGCACGGGGATGAATATAAAAGGTCTCCAACATTAATGTCATCGCTTCATATTTAAAATAATTATGTAACTTATACATATTAAAAAATTACATGTGAAGAGACTCTTTTCAATGTAACATCTTGAAAAAAGTCTCTTCACATATACTCTTTTAATGTCAATAAACTATTGTTGTATATTTGGGCCTCACCATCATACTAACAACCCGACAATTTACACAATCATTTTCGCACGGGTCCTGAGGCAGCCCAAGTTATTTATGATGAAAATTAGTGGCAAACATAGTTTTTGACTCGACCTCAATTAAAACTGACAGAAATAAAGGCACCAACATTTTTCATGCCATGCTAACAAAAGTTGTGGTAACATCACAACTTAGGAACTTATTGACCAACAAAAGTTGTGGTAACATCACAACTTATGAACTTATTGTCAATAAACTATTTTAAATGTGTGTCATGCTTAGAAAATATGTGATACCATCACAATTTAGATATATAATGATGAAAATAAGTGCCGAAGCTTACATGTCAATAAACTATTTTAAATGTGTGTCATGCTTAGAAAAGGTGTGATACAATCACAACTTAGATATATAATGACGAAAATATGTACCGAAGATTACATATTAGTTTTATATCAAAATATAGGGATGTTACAATTTTGAGAATAAATACAAAATCTAAACTTTATAAATAACTACTAATATGTCGTAAAAAGTTTAAATATAAAATTTACCGATCAACTAAGACCATACTTCACTACTACACAAAAGCTTAGAAAGATCACTTCAAATAAAGTGGTTTTCTTAAAAACCGATCTAACAAATAAAAAAGAGGGGAGAGTGTAATAAATAGATCGGTTATTTGGATAATGACTGATCTAACTAACTTGTAGTTGTAAACATGATTAAATAGATCGGTTATTTCGATAATGACTGATCTATCTGTGATATAACCGTGAGCTTTTGATTGAGTTACTAGAAGTTCATGCTTTCGATTTTTCCGGTGACTTGACATGCGACGAACACTATCTGTGATATAAAATTTATAACGAGAATTCTTTCAGTTTCAGCAGGTTATTTTGTTGTGTGAAATCTAGCTTTAAATTTGTCTAACCTTATCTATTAGACTATGATTGGACTTCACCAACACTTACGCGGCACTGTACCCGTTAACGATAGTATAGAGTCGGTAATATTGGGTCGTTCACTGGAACGTGGGTACCTAAGTAATTTAAAATAAACTATTTCTAAGACGATTGTGCCTCGAATCCATGAGATTATGAGTTTGATTAAATTAAATTACACTAAAACCTCTATAAATTAATAGTGTTGTGACCGGGATAATTTATTAATTAAGCGAGATATTTTTATATCGATAAATTAATAATTTATTAATTTAAAGAGGTTTGCATATGACCTTTAAATTTCAAGTCCTATATACTAGTTACAATGTATACAAGTTAGAGATGAAAATTAAATTAGAAAAACAAGTTCCAATTAACATTTTGTGAATTCACATTCACAAATAAATTGAATTGTCAAGTTCATTACTTTTGAATTAGTAAAAAGTTAGTTTTGTTAGGACAAGTTCTAATTACGTAGGGAGATGATTTGCACACTCTATTTTTTGATTGGGACACTCATATGTACAACCGGATAAAGCAGTATACATCCACAGTACAACAGTTTAATGCAAATGATTGAGTGTCCCAATCAAAAAATAGAGTGTGCAAATCATTTCCCAATTACGTATGACCTTAATTGAATTAATTGAATTTGTACCTATTCCAATTACGTATGGCCTTTATATATATATATATGGAATTTTTTAGGAATTATTAATTTATAGTTTCGTTGGGACCAATATATATACACTGGGGTTTCAAAAAAATTATTATCTTATTATTTTATCGATTGGAGTCCAAATTTGTACTGGTCTCAAGTTGGGACCAGACAAATTATTAATTTTATCGAGGTTATTAATTTATCGAGTATTAATTTATAGAGGTTTTACTGTATTAAATTAACTAAAAGACAATTAAAACTAACTAGGTGCAAAACAAACAACAGTTAAAAGACGCACCGGCTTGCTAATCATCTATTCAACTAACCACATAATTGTAAGTGCAATGTTCATCTATCTATAAGCAGTGAGTCTTATCTAGTGTACATTTTAGAAAATGAACAAATATAAACATGAAAACTGATGACGTATAGTACGGATAGCAGGCTTACCGGGCCTGGACTGAACCATACTACTGGGCTCCGGCCCAACACACAAACCGGGCTCCGGCCCAACATTCAAATCAGGCTCCGGCCCCACACACAAACTGGGCTCCAGCCCAATAAACCAACAGAGCCGGATATAAATAAAAGCCCAAGCCATGAGCAAGGCACAGTCCGGTCATACAAGGACATCTACGGACAAATCAAGCGGCACTCCCGAAGTACACTCACGGACCGACCCACGGTCCGGAAAGTGATCCACGTCCACAAAACATTACTGAAACCGACTAGTGGCTTTGATATGGGTTCTAAATTTTAGTTTAAGTTGACTAAACAAGTTTATAAACTTGTTTTTTTAAAAAGAATGGTGCTCCTACAAGCGGTACGAAAAACATTACTGAAACGCTAATGATGTTACTCCTTTAATCGATTTTAGAGTAGCTCGTGGATGAACAGATTCGAGAATCAATATATATGTTTTTTTCTTCTACACGTATATAAGCTAAAACTACGGTCAACATGGTAGAAGTTGTGTCTTTATAGTAACTCTCCTACTTTGATCAAGTGGAGCATCTCCCACCCACGAGTCCCTTCGATTCCTCATGCGACAATTAGACTCCCCGAAGGACTCGAGGAAGAAGCTCTCTGACCAGATAACTAGTATTGCCCACTCGCCAAGCTATATCAACAAGCCCTTTCTTTTGCAATACTTACAAAAGTCTCTCATGGCCCAATTATTATTACAACGTTCTCTACCACAGAATTCGGCCTTCGGGGTCAATCCAACGGCTTCTATTAGGAAGGCGGCTCAAAGGAGGCTCGAGGGCTTGTTAAGGAAGGCGGCCGACCCCGTAGACCTGACCTGATATCGTTTGCCTAAAAAGAAAAAAAATAGGGAGGTGGATTTAACTGAAGAGGAACTTGCTATTTGTGATGCTTATAATATAAAGGTTTGTGGTCATACTAGACGTTCGTAGTTTTATAGAGTAGTTTTCTTAAGTCTTGGTTTGTCATACTTATGATATGTTGGGTTTGAAGAACAAATAGTGCGTTTGTTTTTCTGTCTTTGTAACGGTCTGTGATGTAAGATTAACTCACATCTTATGTATTTAAATATTTTGTTGTGTAGTAAAATTTACCCGGTGTATTAAACATCTTTTAACAAAAAAAAAATATACTGTAAAATAGTTAAAAAATGTCGTTTTAAAAAAAATAAAAAATAAAAAATAAAATAAAATGAGAAACTAAATAGATCGGGTATTAATAAATAAACGATCTATTTAACTCCAATGATTTTAGCGGGATACAAATTTTCCCCTGTCGCTTCACCAAAATTCCAACTTTTCAATTGCCCGCTTCACCAAAAATTAGACACACAAACCATATATCATTTCCCCAAAATCACCCACCAGCGCCTCCCCACTCTCACCAAACAAATCCTAACCACCATCACCCTCTTCAATAGTCGCTTCTCACCTCCACCACCGACCACCACCATCGCTGTCGAAGCCCTAACCCTTACCTCCACTCTAATGTGGGTTCAGAGTTATTTTCATCGCACCTAACAAGTGTTGTTTAAAGTAGAGATTGTCGATTGAATTATGCACATCTGATTATGATAAGAAAAAGATTCAAGAGAGATTAGCAAAGCTTTCTGGTGGTGTTGTTGTCCTAACGGTTAACTTTTAGCGCTAAGGCTTGACGGTTTTTGTGTTTGTCTTGGAAATAATGAATAACATTTTCTTTATCAGATCGTAGGAGCCATCGAAGCAGAGGTTGGCGAGAAGAAAGATAGAGTTACTGATGCTTTAAAGGTTACAAAGGCAGCTGTAGAAGAAGGAATTGTACCTCGTAGTAAGTTAAACTCTTATTATTAGCAATTCTATTTGTTCAGTTGTCGTTTATATTCTATTATTACTTTTCTTATCATAGCTTATGAATTGATTTGGGTCACTACGTGTATTCTAGTAATAATTTGGGGCTTTTGCAATTGTATGACTTTTTTATGCTTAAATACTTATTCTTTGTTTTTGCTTACAAAATTAATGAAATTGGAAAAAGTACTAAGTGTAATTTTTGCAGGCAATTGGATGATATACCTGTTGCTTGTATGTTTAACTCTAGCAGAGATGAGGTGGAGGTGGAGGTGGTTGGGTTATAAATGACGAGGTAGCATTGGTTTAATAAGTTTAAGTCCCGTAGCTATGGTGATACGTTAACTTTTAGTGTTATAATTTTAGCACCCCATTTAAGTGTTTGAAAAGTTATTATCGAGATTGTGTTACTGCCTTACTGGGGTGCCTAACCACTAGGTGACTTTAGTGGTGCTTAATAGGAAGATTTAAAATCTGTGTTAGATATATTGTTAACACAAATAATTAGATTGATACATGCTAGTTTTTTGGCAAGTTAGATATATCGTTAAGTATTTTTTCCCTTTAATATATTGATTCGATTTTTTATTGATTAAATGTGTTTTTTATGTTTAGGGGATTGATCAAGAGAAGTTGAAGGAGATGGTGTCTGAAGGGGGTCAGGGTTCTACAAAGGTAAGTGTTTGTTAGCTAAAGTCGAGCTAGATGAAATAATCAATACTTTCGAGTTCCGCTAAAACTTCTGTGATTATATGTAATGAAAAAATTGTAAGATTAGTACTGATTGATTTAATACGTTCAAGTTTGTAGTGTGGGTGATATTTTCAATAGACAAAGGGTATAATGTAAATAAACACAAGCTCAGTAAGTTTTTTGAACTTTATTAATTAAACACAAGCTCAGTAAGTTTTTTGAACTTTATTAATTAGGTTTTTGGTACTCAAGTTTGACTCGAAAGTCTACTTGAGTAGCTCGAGCTAGACCTGACTTAAATTGATTAAGTTGTATGTACAGATTCATCTGTTTGACTGCCAACCAAAGAACGTTCTGCTTTAATATTTCTTCAATTAGTTAGAAGCCTATCCTAACATGTGAATTTGTTATAGTCAATGCCATACCAGCGAGGCTATGCAACGTTGCAAATTGTTTTAGCACCTCTTATTCTCGTATTTTTTTTTAAAGAGATTGGTATTTATCTTGATGTGTCTACCCTTTTCATGATGAGATTTTGTCAAAAGTTAAGATCAGCATGGTTAGTGATGAGCTTACTTACTTGCTATTGTTCTGAAATATAGGGAAGGAGATGACGAGCCTGAGTCATACAGAGGGGATTTAAAGAAACTAAAGGTAGGGATCTGTAATATACTAATATATGTCTTATTTTAACGTTTTCATGCATTTTTTTCAATTGAATGAGGGTTAACTTGTACAGAATAACCAATTAAGTTCAACATTTAGCTCAATTAATAAATAAAACGATCATTGTGTGTAAATGAAGGCATAGACAGTCAAGCAATCTGAAATACACTTCAATCAAATTGGAAGGATGTAATGAATGTGATAAGTATGTTGTTGCTTACTATATATGGAGCTCTGCAACTAAAAAACCCTCGAATTTTCAATGATTATATAAGCTATGATATACTTTTCACTTCTTATATTTTGAGAAAAACCGATTGACATACATGTCATTCTGCTTTGTGTTTATAGACTGACGAGGAGGAGGAAGCTGGCCAAGACAAAAAGAAAGTAACAGATGAAAAGGTAATGTTATGCTCTGTTATCTATCAATCGGCTTCCAGTTAACTTTTTGGTACACCAATCTTACATCTTTTGCAATGTCTTCTTCTACTTGTATTAAGGTTATGGCAGAGTATGCAAAGTCAGGAAGATCTTCATGCAAGAAATGCTCTGAGAAGATTGAATCCAAATCTTTAAGATTGGGATCAAGTAGCTGGGATCCTCGGGGACATGTTTTTCTTGCTAATTAGGTATTGGGTGCTGCTTGGTATTTGCTATCAATTGATCGACATTTGTCTTGCAGGAAGTCCATTTGCCGTGCGGAAAAACTTTGTAAAGCTACCTATCGTGATTGCAGCACCATTAATGTTATTGATAGGAAAACTTGTGTTGAAACCTGAAGATCACGACAGAGACCTAAAGATCATGACATGTAGCTTCTATTGCAGTCCATATGTATCGGAAGATGATGACATTGTTGAACACATATGTATCGGATTAATTTTATTAGTATTATGTGCAATGGAACAGATATTTCAAGAAAGTATGTTTTCATTTTTTTATTTATTTATATTATTTTTTTTCTTCCGAAAATTAACATAATAGATCGGTTCTTAGGTGTTAACTGATCTATTTGCTTTAACAGTACGATCGGTTCATAACCGATCTATTTGTGTTTCGCTCATAAAGATCACCCTTGTATAGAGTGGTTCATAACCGATCTTTTTGTGGGTTTTTCACCGATCTTTTTGTGGGTTTTTCACCGATCTTTTTAACGTTTTTTGTAGTAGTGCTTACAAAAGTCTAATAACGAAAAAAATTACTCCACATTACACTATAACCAATTAGATAGAGCCCGTGTGCAACGCACGGGTCTGAATTACTCGTAAAGAGAAAATCTTTATTTTACACCATCAACATTAATGACCATAAATGCATTTTACATTTATGTGCAAAATGAAATTAACACAGTTCACACAGGCAGCCTTGCCTATAAATTGAAGCAAACACTTCTCCCCATTTCGTATCACCTTAATCACATATTCAAATAATTCAAAAAACAAGAAAATGAGAGCAATCTTTCTTGTGTTAGTTGCAATGGTGGTTCTTACCACACAATCCACCGCTAGAATCTTTCCAACTAGGTCTTTGGTTGATACCAATGACGACATAGCCATCCGAGAGGATGATTTTCATCTGTTTTATGCTGACAGAGTGAACTTGGAACTAGGCATAGATGGTGAAGGTGAGCCTTTTATTCCTTTACCATCAAATGCTCCCGCTCCCACTCCAGTCTCCGAGCCCTCACATAAACACAAACACAAGCACGAGCACAAACATCACCATCACAAGCATGAACATGAACATAAAGATCATCATCACAAGCATGAGCATGAGCATAAAGATCATCACCACAAGCATAACCCGCACCATGGATCACATGCTTTGCCACCAAACGCTCCTGTAGCAGCACCAGCACAAGCACCAACGTCTTCATGGACATGGTTGTGGTAATCTTGATGGTGAGGATACTATAATATTGAGCTGTATTATGAGTTTTCCTTTCATATGAAGTATTAATGATTAATGATGATTTTTATTACATTGCTTTTGTGTTGTGATCTTTTGTCCTTCGACGTAAAATTATACACATTCTATGTTTTCTTTGTTTTTCCATTCATGACACATTCATATACACAATTGCTATTTTAGATAAAAATCATATAGGGAAAATTGTCCAAAAATACATTCAACTTGCCACATTGTATGCTATTAACTTTTTTTTTTTCTATTGTATGCACAAACTTTCTTAATCATCCTATTGTAGCCATATACTTTCTTAATCATCCTATTGTAGCCATAAATCTGACGAGGCATGGTGTTAATTAGATAAATTTATATAAATCTTCCTTGTGGCTCTAAACAATTGCACCATTCGTCCTTGAGTCAATTACATAAAATGTCCCTCTGGTTATAAAATTTTCACCCGTCGTCCTTGTGGATTTAATCAAGTTAAAAACAATCTTTAAATTAAAATAATAATAATAATAATAATAATAATAATAATAATAATAATAATAATAATAATAATAATAATAATAATAATAATAATAATAATAATAATAATAATAATGTTTCAGGTTAAGCGGAATAATAATAATAACAATAATAATAATAATAATAATAATAATAATAATAATAATGTTTTACATCAAGACTCGCGAGATTTTAACCTGAAATTGCAAAACAATGGCTGTTTACTACAAAAACTTAAGCGGTTTTCGACCAAATTTATAACTTATACACTTATAAACTCTTGTAAATCTTATAAGTTTGATGATTTATACAACTTATAAATTATAAGATTTACAAAAGTTTATAAGTTTATAAGTTATTAAAATTTGGTAAAAAAACCGCTTAAGTTTTGGTAGTAAACAGTCATTATTTTGAAATTTCAGGTTAGAATCTCGCGAGTTTTGATGTAAAACATCATTTTGGACAACTTTCGTGTTTTACACTTTTGATGATTCGGATTAGAAAGGGGTCAAAATCGTGATTTAAAATTAAATGTCAAGTTTTCATACGTTTTTATCCATTTTCATATATTTTTATCTGTTTTCATACATATTATATGTATAAAAATGGATGAAAACGGATAAAATATAAGAAAAGGGAGGGAAACGTATAATAATAGAATAAAACGAATAAAAGTGTATAAACACGGATAAAAACGTATGAACACGGATAAAAGTGTATGAAAATGTTATAAAAAAAATGTGGTATAAAAAATGTGATAACGGATAAAATTATTATTATTATTATTATTATTATTATTATTATTATTATTATTATTATTATTATTATTATTATTATTATTATTTTATTTATTTATTTATTTTTTTAGAAACTCATAGGATTTTACAAGAAATTAGTGGGGAGCCGAGAAACAATCTGAGCCCCCACTCCTCTAGCTACAGCGAAACTAATCCTACTATTATTATTATTATTATTATTATTATTATTATTATTATTATTATTATTATTATTATTATTATTATTATTATTTAAAGATTGTTTTTAACTTGATTAAATTCACAAGGACGACGGGTGCAAATTTTATAACCACAGGGACCTTTTATGTAATTGACTCAAGGACGAATGGTGCAATTGTTTAGAGCCACAGGGACGATTTATGTAAATTTATCTAATTAACACCATGCCACATCAGATTTATGGCTACAATAGGATGATTAAGAAAAGTATATGGCTACAATAGGATGATTAAGAAAGTTTGTGTATACAATAGGAAAGAAAAAAGTTCATAGCATACAATAGTAAATGGTGGCAAGTTGAATGTATTTTTGGACAATTTTCCCAATCATATACACATAAACTGAAACATATAATTAATTTGTTAACTTCATCTTGATAATTCTCTAATATCCTTTGATGGAACAATGATTCTTGAACATCATCCGCATATGCATTTTTGTTATAAAGAGTATTTTTTGAAGTGCATGTAACAAGAAGAACGATGCTCTTCAAACGGAACAATACTAATAAGTTCTTTTCTTTAATGTCTATTTTCATTACACGAAGTAAGAATATTAAATGACTAACATATAAACGAGTTCTCGAAAAATGTTTTGTGTAATAATATTTGCATTTTCTAAACATTTTTTATTGAGAGTTAATGCAAAACTAACAATGTACCGAGCAAATGATGATGCATTTTGCTATCAAAATTCAAACATTCATATTTAATGAAAATGGTAAATCTGTAAATCTTTACTACCTTATAATGCATTTAGGACATTTCCTAAATAGCAAGGCTTAAAATTCAGACAAACATAATTACTAATATTAGAAAGAATTGTTTTGCTACGAAATTAATACATTTTAGAAGTTACATTACTGGAAATTAAATTAGAAATTAAATATGTTAAATGTAAGGATGAAAGTTGTAACAAGTCATTAACACCATCATCACCGTTACTCCCTTCAGCCCTCCAATAAACACACAACGTGACATCCTACTTATTCACTTTGAATATGAAACATTAATTGACTTATAACATCCTTATGTATTAATGCTAGAATTGAAATAATATAAAACTGCCGATCATTTACTCTAATAATAGAGTAGACATTTTACTTTGGAACAACAACCGTATGTGTGTATATATAACCTCAAAAACACAACAAACATAATCATATCTCTAACCATTTTAGTTTCCACAATAACACCCGATCTCTATTTTCAACTTTGATAAACACACTTACCTTCGTCGTGCAACATAGGCTTATCTTCTCAGAAAATTAAAACAAGTTGATTATCATCAGATTCCAGAGACACAACCAAGACCCTCACCAATCACTCTTCAACTCTCATCCCAATCTATTCTAACTTGAAACAAAAAGAAACAAACATAGATCTCAGCCTTCTCTTTTTATACCCACAAATAGTTATTAGAACAAAAGTATAAGAGAAATCACATCATAGATCCTTTAGAAGCATAACTTCTTTCTTTTATATCCGAAATTATTAAAGAAGAACAAAACAACTCGTGTTTCGTTCCTCTTTTCTTTCGGTTTAGATACAAAAAAAAAAAAAAAAAAAAAAAAAAAAAAAAAAAAAAAAAAAGGATTCAAACACAACCTACCCGAGACCTTGTTATACAAGATCTTGAGGTCGAGCTCCTTGCAACAGATTTGTGAACAATAAAGAATAAGCGTGTTGTGGTTCGGTTAGAACAAGAAGAAAATGAAAGAAAGATCTTAGTTTGTTTATGTTCGATTTGTATAAAGAAAGAATGATGTCCAGTTGGATCTAGAACACAAAGGGCGATTTTTTGTTGTTGCGGTGGCTAACTTTGTTAGAGAGGATAAAAAGAGTGTGGCTTTTGTGTGTTTGTAGTGAGTGATTAGGGTTGCTAGAAATTTTGGTTAGTTTTAATATATTAGGGCATGAAATTAGGTTCAGTTAGTGTATGTTGGACTTTTGTGTTGGACAATTGTTGGGCCGATCCCTATTAAATCCGAAATTTACTTGTGCTCGTGCAACATTTTTCCTTTTGATACAACCAAATGATGTTTTGAATATTTAAAGTGACGATGTTATCATTTAGATAACTTTTTTGTTTGTTCAGTATTATGTTCTTGATGATGTTTTAAATGAATAGTTTGCATTATACTCATATATAAAAGTAACTTATTAAACTTGTAACCATCATTTTAATAATTTGCTAAAAAATTGAACATTGAGCACCTATTAACATGTAACATTCGTGTATATTAATGATAGAAATTGAAAAATGAAACTGCTATCAATATACTCTATTATTAATTTTTTAGACGTTTTGATTTAGAAAAAAGATATATCCGAAAGTTATCTTGTTTTTTCGTTTGGCTGTGAGTTTGACCGTTACCCGGGCTTCTGACCTTTTTTTTCATTCCATATTGTCTTGTGTTCTCAACTTTTTATAGGAAGGAAGAGTAAAGTAAAGAGAGGTATAGTCATTGTGAACAACGAAAAACCACTGATAAATTAGTCCTGGTTAAAGAGTTAAAGTTGTTCCGACATGAATTTCCGTACATTTGTTGTAAAAAATATGTAATAATTTAAATTACATAGTTGACCTAAAATTAAAATACGTAAAACTATTATTAGAAAAAACATATAAAATAAAACACATTTGCTGGCCACAAAATTTAGTCACAGGGTACCCGCCGCCGCATTGCGCGGGTACCCTGCTAGTTTAAACTAAAAGAGTCAAATAATAGTTTAACACACAACAATCATATACGGAGTATGATACTAATGTAAATTAATTACCCTTTGACTATTATTTGTATATATTTTGGCCATTAATCAGATACTATAAAAAGAATATCACAACAATAAAACATTAATTTTCTAATTTTGGTTATAATACAATTGTTCGTGTCGGGTTAATTGGCTTGAAATCTCAACCTCCAAGTAGGAGGTTAAGCTTTCACCAATCACCTGATTTATTGTTTTTGTTTCAGTTCATATTTATTTGTTCTGGCTTTCATTTTTACAGACTTCCAAACATATTTTATCTAGTATTTTAAAAACATTAAAGTGTCTAACGGCTAATTGACAAACTATGATTCTAACTTCCCAACGTCCGAAGAAGACTCTTAACGTCAAGAGTCTAACGGCTAATTGATAAACTATGATCCTAACTTCTTAATGTCCGAAGAAGACTCTTAATGTCGAGAAAAAAACTTCAGTATTGTATAAAACTACTTTTACCATTGGCGCAAAGACTTGTTCGTTGTGAGGCATCAAGCTTGTGCCTTAACTAGCTAGCAGTTTATACACATTCGCAGATATATATTTTCATCCAACAATAAAAACGAATACATCTAACCTCTGTCTATTGACTGCAGGATCTGTATGGTCATGGCTTTTCAGCCGATTTTTGTTGTGTTAGAAACTTAGAATAATGGTTAAAAAATACTTGAACAAACTCAAGACATGACGGAAGGAAACTACCAAAATTTAGACCACAATTTCGGACCTCACACTTTGCCATGATGAGGCGATATGCTAGGCTCCAAAAGCCGCTAGAAAGATAACCTACAAAATTAACTATAATGATGTCAAACACAATGATAATGTGCACCGATTGACTAGCTAAACCACCTTGGCAAACAGGATAATAATCCATGATATCAACTAGACAAGATTCATGATTTCTGGTTTTTATTTAGTTCAGGTTCATGATTGTAAAGACAAAATTAGACGAACATCAAGATAGTAGCCAGTTGAACTTTAAATAGAGTCCCCCAGATCATGTAAAACATAGGTTTCCTCTGAAGTGAAATTGATCAAAATCAGTTCCACAAATAAAAAGACCATAACTCTTAAAAGCACATTATATTACATTAAACTGACTATAACTATCCATATATCGATAGTCATTTTCGTTAAAAAGCTTTGCTAAATTCAAACACATTAGAAACCATGGAACTAATAAAACCCTGAAGCTGTTGGACAGAATGAAGGACGCTCAAAGAGAGAAACGTTATTAGATAAATCTTCCGTCTTTGCATTAATCTCAACCGTCCATTCACTTTATCTGCAAATCAATGATTTGAACCCGGATTTATTTTTTGTCAACTTGATCTGAAATGAATTCACTATGTTAATAATAAAAAATGGTTATAATACTTATAGCGATGATTTTCTCACAAGTCTTGCTTTCAACTCGTTTGCTACAGCGTCAATAAATTCTTCCGTGTTCAAATAGTGCTCCCTACTGAGCCTGAAAATAAGTCACAATACAAATTGTGAATGCCACACAAAATAATACACTAAAGAAGCAATGTTATTCGGTTATTAAGAAGTACTAGTATTTGAGATGTCGTGTTAATAGTAGAAAACATTCTATAAAATCACTTTCAAGTCAAGTATTTACTTGGATCCATGAAGAATGAGCGCAAGATCCTTTGTCATCTTCCCAGATTCAACGGTGCCAATACAAGCTGCTTCTAGTTTCTCAGTGAAATCCAAAAGCCTAGAGTTGTTATCCAACTTTGCCCTGTATTAAACAATTTATATTCTTCAGACCGTTCAAATAATAGGTTAAACTCAAAATATAATAAATTAATATTTGCTAACCTGTGGGCGAGCCCACGGGTCCAAGCAAAGATTGAGGCTATGCTGTTTGTGCTGGTTTCCCCTCCTTTTTGATGCACCCTGTAATGACGGGTTACAGTCCCGTGAGCTGCTTCAGCTTCGATGGTCTTCCCATCAGGACAAACCAAGACTGATGTCATCAATCCAAGAGACCCGAAACCTGTTCATGTGAAGAAAACTAAGTCATTAGCTAGTAACTTTAAATTGTAATGTTTAAGATAAACAGAAGAAGTTATGAAGATTAATTATAAGCAAGTGAAGCAACAGCCAATAAAATTACCTTGTGCTAAGAAGTCACTCTGCACATCACCATCGTAGTTTTTGCATGCCCATACATAACCTCCATCACTCTTAAGAGCATAAGCAACCATATCATCAATGAGACGATGTTCATACCTGCAAATGGATTACATTAAGATGATGATAACTGATGAAGATTACAAATTTAAAACTACTTAAATAAATGGCTTTAGCTACTCACCATATACCGGCAGCCTCAAACTTTGACTTCCAGTTGCTTTCATAAACTTCTTGGAATATGTCCTTAAATCTTTATAAAGAGAAAATAAATTTATTTATACACATATACAAACTCCAACAGATGACCTCAAATCAGGGGCATATGATGATATGCTAATAACGGATGCGAGGGTTGTGTGGATTTGCATTATAAAAGTGACATCTGATTAATTTTCTAATGTTTGGACAAAAAAGGTTTTGCTTCTAATTATCTGATAATTTAATGGATCATATTATCTCTTCCATATAGGCTCCAACAAAACCTAATTATTTACAGGTAAAAATAAATTATCCCTTTACTATACTTAAAGACTTTTACTCTCATTTCACAAAATGTCGCTTCTTGTTGGTCATTTTACCTAACTATTCCATAAACAATTAGAATTTGCCAAACACTAAAACATCTATCTGTTTAGTAAAAGTGTAAAACCACAAACAACAAATGCACATCCGAACATATCTCTACAGCCTGTTTGGGAGCTGATTATATGATTTGAATCATTTAAGATTTATAATCAGATTCAAAACGCACATCCAAACACTCCCCTAATTCTGGATTCAGTAAATAACAAAAGCTAGATGCGATGCAAAAGGATATAGTACAAGATAACAAGAAAGCCACCAACGGTTCATACCTTCCATCATATTTCTTAAGAATAGTGTTCTTTGTGCTAAGATAAAGTGGCCACTTTTTCAGGTAAGCTGTGTTCATTGAAGCCTCAGCAAATGCGGCAATGGACTATTCAACAACCATTAGCCAAATGACATATAAATTAGACTTAATACTTATCATTCTGAAAAGTGACATTAAAAAGATCTAGCAAACTAAAATTCCTACCTCGTCAGTGTTGTACATCGACAAAGCTACCCCTCCAGCACCAGTGAATTTGTATACCTCCAAGTCTATCGTCTCACCTTCCCCCTCAGGAACTGTAACAGAAAATCAACGCCCAAATTCGTTATGAAACAACCAAAAAGGTATAAAATATAAATGATGGTGTTATATATGTTCCTATGAGGAGAGGAGTAATAGCCATACCATACACCAACTTAAGTTTCCCTGGTCCTTTAATCACTGCATCAGTAGCTTTGTATTGATCACCAAATGCATGTCGTCCAATGCAAATCGGCTTAGTCCATCCTGGATATAACAACAATCATCGTTCCGGAATGTTGAAAAAGACAAACAAAAATGTAAAAAGCATACTGACTCTTAAAGTTGGTAAATACCTGGAATTAGTCTTGGAATGTTTTTGCAGAGAATTGGTTCTCTAAAAACAGTGCCTGCAAGAGTCCAAATGTTTTGATTTCATACACATCTAAATATCTTCATCACGATAACATTAACATTTCTTAAATGAGGAATGTTACTGACCGTTCAATATATTTCTGATTGTCCCATTTGGACTCTTCCACATGCTTTTCAAGGTAAACTCCGTCATACGAGCCTCATCTGTAGATAATATGTTCAATCAAATTCTTAACACAAAGATGTTAGTCCAGTTATTTACTCCAATAATTATTAGGATGAATAAATATAACATACCGGGAGTAATGGTGGCACACTTAATTGCAACATTGTACCTAAAGTTTTATTCAACACCAAGTAAATATTTGTCGTTTTAAAAAATAACAGTAGGAACGAAAGGGTAGCAAATAAGCAGACGTACTTGAGAGTTGCTTCAGCACTTTCAATGGTAACCTTATCATCAGTGGCATCGCGGTTAGGGAGGCCAAGGTCGTAATATTTAATGTCCAATTCTAGGAAGGGGAAAATGAGCTGCAGCATTTGAACAAACGTACATGTAAATTAGCAAACAAAAAAAGTAACTGACATTTGAGCTCAAAATAATAAGTATACAAGTAATACTACCTTATCCTTAATTGATTGCCAAAAGATGCGAGTCATTTCATCTCCTGCACCAAAGATATAATTGTAACTTTGTAAGTACCCCACAAGTATATGTTAAGCAAACTTATTAGTATATGTCATTATTGGTTGAGTAATTATTTGAGAAAATTTAACTCAATAAGTAATTATATACCATTATATGCAAAGAATTATTCATCAAAATAACTACAGAACTGTTTGATTAGAAATTAATTGGCTGAACTACCAATAGACTACATGATATTAGGGTTGCAAATGAGTCGAACTGAGCACAACACTGCTTGAGATTGACTCGACTCGTTTCGACTTCCCTTGACTCGTTTAAGTTAGGCTTGACCTCGACTTGATAACTTTGGCGAACTTTCATGATACACGCTCGAGCTTTAAATTCAATCAAAACATTTATTCAATAATATTTATAATAGCTACAATACTTGGCCATAAGTTTACTTTGTAAAACGAGTATAAAGTAATAAAACCTAACAATAACATCATTTGCAGACTCCTAGTGCATTCATATATACAGATACATATTACATATGGCTTGAAAAGCTCGAGCCTGCCTTACATTCTAGCTGATTATGGATTTTAAGCTCATATCTCGTTTTCGAGCTCGACTAAAGCCTGAAAAGAGAACTGATACTCAAATTTAGTGAACTGAACAAAAGGTATTATTAATTGGCTTTACAAAATTAGCAAACCCGTTCGCTGCTCTAACGTTTCTCACTACTATTTAGCCTAGCTACTCAATTGATCCTTATATATACTACTCCATACTCAATGATCCAAAAATGTATCCAACTTGACAATTATTCCTTTATGTGTATTGAAGTATTCTTATTCCTATTTAGGCTATGTTTGGCAACGGGCTTATCGGGGCTTATAGGAGCTTGAGCTTTTAAAACAAGTTGGCTAACAAAATAACCCTTGTTTGTCACACAGACTTATGGATGCTTATGGCTTATAAAATAAGCCATAAGTATCCATAAGCCCAAGCCCATAAAAAAGGCTTATAGGGGCTTATAGTTATTCAAATTACTTAAATACCCTTCAAAATATAATGGATTATCACGTAAAAGCTGGAAATATATGTGAATTTAATATTATTGTATTTTTATACGATTTTACATTAATAAACTTCAACTCCAACTAATTCGTCAAACAGCTTTATAAAAATATAAGCTTCAGCTTTCGGCTTATGATATAAGCCCCAGCCCAGCCCATTGCGCCAAACATACCCTTAATATAGGAAGTTTTATTTTTTTCCTATATCATCACGGGTAAAGTTCTATACATTTTCAAAACATTCAAGAGTATCGAACTTTACTTGTAAGTATACATTCAATAGGAAAACAAATAATCTGATACAGACTAAAGGAATACATGTCAAGTTGAATACATTTTCATTATCCCTAAATACTGCTAACACGAAATGATTTCGATCCTCCTACAATTATACTACTAAAAAAGAATACTACCCTTTTTCCCTGTCTACAAAATATTACTCCTACCACTCCCTACTCACTTGTAACTCAAACAACATAAATATATAAATTCAACAAGTAAAAACTAATCATGATCATGTATACAATAATCAATCAAACTCAAAACACATAATTTAAGTACAAGTTTAAACAATCATAATCATAAATAATAATAAAAAGTAACTCATAATATAACTCACCGTCCATTTCAACGATGGGGTTATCAACCTTGATCTTATGGAAACCCATTTCTTTAACGATGAAGATTATCGGAGATGAGTGAAGTGGTGTTTGGTATGTAAGAAAACTATACACGAAAAGTGACTTTGTATGATGTTCTTTTTGTATATAAAGGCGGCTAATAATGTATATTGTGATCGAATTATTGATACTAATATTTTAACGTCGTCATTTCTTGAATTTAACGTACCTAATGTTTAAACGAATGCGAGTTTGTCTTTATATATTATAATAGCCCATGTGGCTTGTGCTAAGAGTTGGTACGAGGGTTGGCTCACTAGTTATTTGTGTTAGGCTAAGTGTTATCATTACAGTCATCTCAATATTAACGTCAAATAACCACTAGTTATTTGTCTTTATATATTATAATAGCCCATGTGGCTTGTGCTAAGAGTTGGTACGAGGGTTGGCTCACTAGTTATTTGTGTTAGGCTAAGTGTTATCATTACAGTCATCTCAATATTAACGTCAAATAACCACATGGGGTGACCCAGTGGTTTGGATTTGGTCTCCTAAGTGGTTAAAGTCCCTGGAGGTCCCAAGTTCAAACCTTGGGGAGAAAATTAATCCCCATGTGGTCACGGAGGTTCACCTGCGATGACTCCGGGCTATCCAAAAAGGGTAGTCGCCCTGGGATTAGTCGGCTCGCAATGTCGAGTCGGAAACCAGGTTAAAAAAAAAATATTAACGTCAAATCATTATTTAACATATTATTAAATTTATTAATAAAAAAATGTAATCGTTATCATCAAATCAAATATATGAAAGGGGATAGCTTGACTACAATTTTTGTAGCCAATTGGCTACAATTCTTCACAAAAAATCAAGGTTATAAATAGCGTGAGGCGTGGCGTGGCGGCATGGTCAAGCCCAAGCCTTAGCGTGAGGCGTGGCGGCGTGGCGGCATGGAGTTTTTAAGGGGTGAATTAAGGCGGCAAAAAGTATTTATAGATTTATATTATATTTCATTAGTATATCATATTTCGTATATATCGAGTTTACAAAAAGTTTTATAAATAAGCAATAAAGTCAAGAAAATCTCTTTACATTTGTAATCTTCTTCAAATACTAGTAAACTCTAAACGCCAAATACCAGTAAACCTCAAATACGATGCCCAAATTCCAATTACTAGTAAATCCCCTAAACGTCTCAAATACCAATACACCTTATCGCGCCTTATCGCACCTCATCTCATGTCAAGCCTTAAGACGACGCCTTGGTCTATTGCGTGGCGTGGAGGTGACGCCTTGCGCCTTTGCGGCGCCAAGGCGCGCCTTTTAGAATACTGCAAAAAATGCATAACCACAGAATAGAATCAGGGACCCACAGAAAAAAATCATAACCCATATTTATAGCACAAAGTTGTAGCCAATTGGCTACAATTAATTGTAGCTAATATATTCCCTATATAAAAACATCGTCTTGTATAACATATCCCACAAATACACATAAAAAATAGGTGGAAAACGGTTTGGTGATGCAGACCACTAAGTGAGTGCAAAAAGATGATGATGATGCATGGTTGGAAGGCTTGTGTAGTGGTGATGGCGGGTGGTGGGTGCCACCCTCAAGTGGTCGACCTCCACCATAATACCTAGTATTAGGTGATGTCCTCGTGATGGTAGTTCGTAAGTGAGGTACATACAAAACAAGAGGTTTAAGAATGGTGTTTTAGATATAAAGACGCTAAAATCGGTTATTATTTACTTTATCAGTACACACTTTTCTTCAAAACTTCATATAATCCGGATCTTTGACTTGTAGTGCTGGATTGTTGAGTATGTAAACGTACAAACTTCGTCTTTTATCCGTGAATATCTCCTTTTGCACAATCCCACTTATAAGCTTACGTACTTCTTCGGCTGGGACCTTTCCGATTCCATCTGATATTTGATCATGTTGGTCTCTAGTGATGAAGGTTTCTTTCATGACATTTCTTATTTGTTAGATTTGAGTGGGTGTGATGTTATGTTGAGGAGATGTTAGTGGTGGTGATGAGTGAGATGTCGGTGGTGGTGTAGTTGGAAGTGTAGTAGGGTGTGGAGTAGTAGTAGTGTAAGATTTCTGATGTGTGGTTGATAAGGATTTACTTGATACATTTTTAAGGGGTCATTTAAGTCGAAAAGTTATATTAATATGATCAAATATTGCCCTAAATCGTTTTTTTTTTCATTTTAGGTACTTGAGATGAAAATCTGGAAACCGGCAAGTTTTGGGCAAAAAAACAACAAGAAAGTGAAGAAAACAACAAAGTCTCGAAATCTGTCAGATAAGTAGGTCTGACGGCGTCACAAGCTACAATGTGACGCCGTCACTTGCAACTGAAGATGGATTTTTGGCACATAATTAACAAGCGACGCCTCAGAAGAATCTGAAGACCTTACAACCTGATGGCGTCAGGTGTATTTGAAGACCAAAATCTAGTACGAAGTTATAGCATGACGGCTCAGAACATTTAACGAGGGATAGCGTCAAGACACAGCTGACAGCGCCACAGACCAAAAGAGACAGCGTCATTACGGTGATTTCCACAGATGAAACCCTAATTGGAGGCGAGCTGACGGTGTCACAACCTATAAGGTGACGCCGTCACAGTTGTAAATCTATATATACTTTTCGTTTCTTTTTTATTCATAGTAACATCTTGGAGGAACATAAACCCTAGACGAATTCCTGCAAGGGTTTTTCAGCCACTTTTACCTATCTCTCATCAGATGTTGTGTCCTCAGGCCGAAGTTGTGATGTACTAAGGCCGTCATTGGAGTATTTTTCTGTTCATGTACCCTGGAGAGCTGAGTGAGGAACAAACATCTATGGGGTCAAGTCATGTAGACCCTGGTTGCATGTTGTGTACCATGGGTCTGACTAAAAAGTGGCAAAGTCAAGTCCGGGTTTGAAAAACCCGGAACCATCGTTCTCTGGTGTAGACACAGAGTGAATAGAATAATTAAGAAAAGTAAGTGCAGACACAGACTCGCTATTGGGTCGGGGGTAACCCTGATCGTCACCACTCTTACCTAAAGAAGTTTTGAGACTGGCTGCTTGCAGTGACCCTATTTAAAAAGAGCAGTTACTTGTGCGGTAGCTGAGGTTTAAGGCAGGTTGCTTAATTCCTTTGCTGACATGGAGGCATCTAGATTCTTGTTGGCGTCAGCGGTGGCCACTAAGTCTTCATCTGAGTGAGTATTGGTATGTGTTAATTCACATACTTTTTCATAGCCAAATATCGACCCAAATAGACTAATAATGCTAACAAATGCCAAAGAAATATGTGTTTTTTTTGTTTGTGATCGTGCAGGTATGGATATTTCACAAAAGGACAAAAATCAAACGAAAACCGGCAAAAACGAGCACGAGAGTGGAATGAGTGTCGAAAGTCAAAGCTTGGCATCAAAAATTCAAAGTTGTGCTCAAAAAGTCCAAAGGAAGTCGTTAGAGTTTTAGAATTTGCAAGAATGAACCTTGTGTGAAAGTTTGAAGAATTTACAAAAATGGCCCCTCAAGAATCAGATTTGGCAAATGTAGTCCTTTGAAGAAATATTTTGAAGATATGACATCACAAGCCCTTAAAGAATTGATGATTAACCAAAGAAGCCCTTGGATCTTATTTTAGAAAATTGGCAGAAGTGACCCTCAAAGTTTCGGCAATTACAATATTGGTCCTTGTCATAATTTTACTATCAAAATAAAAGAACAAACACAATCTGCTCCAAGTTACAAACCCAACTCTTAAATAATAAACCCATAAACCCTTTACTTAACCCAAGGCCCAATTCCACCAAATCAATACCCGGCCCAATAATAAAAACCGTATACCCCCTTTTTTACCAACGAGTCAATAAATAATAAAAAAACCCTTACCCATATTTCCCCCCCCCCCAATTACCCCTCTTAACCAGAACCTTAGAACCCTAATTTTACCCCGTCCCAATTAACAGCAATTAAGGGTAATTACGTCAAATCAAAAGGTTCTAGAAGGTGTCAGGTTGTCAGAAGTGTCAGAAGATCCAAAGAAACACACGAGGGGCTACGTGGCAGAAGCTTATTGGTTCAAACACGTCATAAGGGAGTGATTCAAGCGCTATGATGATTAGGAAAGGATCAAACGGTGTAAATGAGCTCTAAACTAACACAACTCACACGGATTGCCAGAGTGGACATCCTCACCCCTCACTCTCACTCATGGCTATAAAAAGAGACCCAATCTTCCTCATTTGTGGGTAGAAATTAGAGTAGCGAAGCTCTGGCAAAATGTTTTCTCAATTGTAATTTTTCCTTTTATTCATTGTAATCTCATTGAACTTAATAAAATTTTCAGTTTCATTTTCATTTTCTCTCAAAATTTAGCTCACTTAAATGTTGTCAAAAGCTATGATTCTGTGTACTTAAGCTTCTCAGAAGCTAAAAAAAGCTTTTAAGCCATTACTTCTTGGATTTGTTTACAAATTTACAAAAATAAATAAAAATCAGAAAATATAATATAAAAAATAAAAAATGTTTTCATCTTCTTAAATTCAGCTTGCATACAAGCTAGTTCTAAATTTTTTATTTTATTATTTTTTTTTGATAACTATGGTTTCCGACCTTTTGGCTGACTAATCCACGGAGTTTGAACCCACCGCCACACAGAATCAAACCAGGTGAAGCCCTCCTTTTTCAGGAGGTTGGCGTGGCCACTTAAGGTTGTTTGCACCTAGCAGGAATTGAACTTGAGACCTCACACATTTTAGAGTGATAGTCACAAGCCCTTTTACCACTAGGCCACCCTTAAGTGGTTACTAGTTCTCAAATTTAACAAGCTCATTTTAGCTATCTAGTTACTGTGAGCTTATATAGTAGATAAATCAGTCAAATAAAAAAAAAGGTTCAAGTTCAGTCAACAAACGTCAACTGAATCAGTTATGGTGAATCTGGTTTGGAATTGATATGTTAATCAGTAAGAACATGGAAGTGATTAGCCTATCTAAAGATAGGCTAGCTTGAGGAGTCCCCTCTGTTNCTATGATTCTGTGTACTTAAGCTTCTCAGAAGCTAAAAAAAGCTTTTAAGCCATTACTTCTTGGATTTGTTTACAAATTTACAAAAATAAATAAAAATCAGAAAATATAATATAAAAAATAAAAAATGTTTTCATCTTCTTAAATTCAGCTTGCATACAAGCTAGTTCTAAATTTTTTATTTTATTATTTTTTTTTGATAACTATGGTTTCCGACCTTTTGGCTGACTAATCCACGGAGTTTGAACCCACCGCCACACAGAATCAAACCAGGTGAAGCCCTCCTTTTTCAGGAGGTTGGCGTGGCCACTTAAGGTTGTTTGCACCTAGCAGGAATTGAACTTGAGACCTCACACATTTTAGAGTGATAGTCACAAGCCCTTTTACCACTAGGCCACCCTTAAGTGGTTACTAGTTCTCAAATTTAACAAGCTCATTTTAGCTATCTAGTTACTGTGAGCTTATATAGTAGATAAATCAGTCAAATAAAAAAAAAGGTTCAAGTTCAGTCAACAAACGTCAACTGAATCAGTTATGGTGAATCTGGTTTGGAATTGATATGTTAATCAGTAAGAACATGGAAGTGATTAGCCTATCTAAAGATAGGCTAGCTTGAGGAGTCCCCTCTGTTTAGCTGAGGGGAAAGCTTGTAAGATCTCATTTTCAATTTCAAGCTCTTAATACATTTCATTAGTTTAGGTCTGTTTTAGTTAAAAGTTACTGTTTCATTGCTAGTACTTGTTGTAATTCAGTTAGTTTAGTGTTACTTTAGCTTGTTTAATCATTTGTGTAATTGCTTTGGTAGAATCTGAGATATTATGCTTCATATTTGATAGATCTATGAAACTGAGTTTGAGCTGATAAATGTTGTTGTTCATTGTTGATTTAGACTTTATTCTGGTTTGGTGATTCAGTTTGATGATTGTTTTTGAGATTTGAAGCCTTAATCAGTGTACTGCAGTGTTACTTGTTAGTTGAAGGGGTGTTTGGTTCACCTGATTGAACTGTGATCTAGTAGTTAAAATGTTGTTTAGTTTGCATCAGTAGTTCTACTTAGGCGATAATAGCTCAGAAATAGTATAATATTGATAGGTTTAATAGAAAAAGTCAAAAATAGCTGTTAGATCCTTAACTGCTTGTGTTATTTGCAATCTGAGTTTGCTGATTTGATCATTTGATGCAGTTTATGTTTGTGATAGTGAAGGTGATGATTAAACTTGATCTATGAACACCTAGTAACTGAATCAGGGGATTAAAATTGATATTAGTCAAAGTAAATTTGAAATAAAAAAAGTCAGAGTAGTGTTCTTTGTTTGCAGTAGAGTAGTAGTTCATGCACCTGTTCTCAGCTTCAATTAGAGTTCAATTGAGGTGTTAGAATTAGGGCTTTTTGGAATTTTAGAAACTCAGTAGTGCTACCTTGCTTTTGCCCCTATTAGCTTTCATATTAGAGCTCATTTAGGCTGCTTATTTGCATATGCATAGTAGGTACTTAAGTCATATTTTGCTGATTTCATGTTAGGCTGCAGTTGTGCATTTTAGTTCATATTCTGAGTTTGTTTGTTATATTTGTGCATCACTGAGTTGGTTTAAGAGTTTTGAATGATCTCTGAGCTTTTTGCTTATTCTGAGTTAGTATTGCTTATTTGAAAGTGCTTAATCTAACTGATTTTGGTTACAATTGTATGAATCTATGTGAAACTTGGACTGAAATAAGTTTATTTGAGCTTTTCTGAGTATTAGAAGCATTCTGTGAAAGTTTTTAACAAATTTGTGATAAGTGCTTAATAATAAGCACTTATCCAAACTGCTTATTAAGCCAATAAGCACTTTTCAGCTTATTTTTCCACTTTTTAAATTTTTCCTAGATTTCAATTAATATTTTAGAATTTTTCTAAAAATTTTATAATTTTTCTCATTCATTTACTATTTCTTTTCATTTTTAAATAGTGTTTAGAATTTTAAATCATTTTTAATTTCAAAATAAATCACAAAAAGACAAAAATAGTTTCTGATTTTATCGTTAAATTTCATTTTCATTTTATTAAGATTTTTAAAAAATAAATTTGTAGGATAAATCTTTCATTTTATAATTAGTTTAATGTTCTTTTATTAAATAAAAATACATAAATAGATTTTAATTCATATTAAATAAATAATAAGTAAAAAAAATATTTTTCTTTTTACTTAAAATTTTCTTTTATCATTTTTAAGTTTTAAAAATTTCTTTTGAGCCCGTAGGTTTAGTCTAGCTTAAATGTTACATTTTAATTTGTTAAGTAGACGTTTTATTTTAGATCAGATTCACGTTTTTATCAATTGTGCTTTATGTGCTTGTACCTTTTGCATGATTACTTGTTTTTGCTTATATTTTTATATTATTAGTTTTAAATCTCAAAAATCTCACTTTTTCACAACACGATTTCACGAATCGTTAACCACGATTCCATTCACCTTCACACGGACCACGACCCGGGTCTTGCTTATTTGTTAAGCAATACTTTGGACTATAAATATTACATATTGATTTTAACGATTTCAATTTTTGGCGCCACTGCCGGTGATGGTTGAAGTGAATTTTGGTTTTCGTTTTTGAAAATTCGTTGTTTTGAAAAAGCCTTCCTCATCTTATTTTCTTATATAAAAAGTAAAAATCAAAAATATTAAACACTTTTCCTAAAGTGTTTGCAAAATACCAAAAATATAATAAATAATCCTCACTCTACCTCTACAGAGTGCTGTAAACCAAATAAGTTCGAACGCAAAAAGAGATTGTGAAATTAGTCGTTATCGGATTACTTTAATTCTACAACCAACCACCTTGTTGTGCGTAGATTTAAAAGAAACGGTTTCGGTTAACGAATCGATCACAAAAATAACAAAACAAAAGAAAAAGAAAAAATATTGTGATTTTTAAGTTTTTTTTATAAATAAAAACCCAAAATATTGTAATTTCAATTTTTCTTCAAAAATTATAAAAACCTAAAAGATTTTCTTTTTCAAATTTGTTTTTCTTTTAACTTTTTATTCCTTTTTAGTGTATGAACACCCGATCTTCGTCACACAACTTACTTTCACCACTTTCAAATCCTGAAAGGGTTATACGACACACACACCGTGTTATTTTCCCAAACGTTGGGGAAATGAACGATAACAATCATAATAAGGACCCTCCGGTGGGACCTCAACCTCCTCCCGATCTTCGTACGATGGAGGAGTTATGTCAAACGACTATGTTCGGACGTGGTGGCCCGATTGCCCCCGTCAATATTGAAGCGGCGGATTTTGGACTTAAGCATCACATGATTCTACAAGTCCAAAATTTTTGCCAATTTCATGGTTACCGGGAGATGATGCAAACAAACATCTTGATAAATTTTTAACCATCACCCAAAGTATGAAACAAAACAGTGTCACCGATGATGCCCTTCGTCTCTATCTCTTCCCATTTTCATTGGCGCATCATGCCATCGCTTGGTTTGATCGACTTCCAAAGAATTCTATTCATACGTTCAATGAAATGGTTTCTAAATTCTTGGCAAAATACTTTCCACCATCGATGGTGACGAAGTTAAGAAATGACATAAGCAATTTCCGACAACGTCCCGATGAGTCCTTATTCGAGGCATGGGAACGTTATAAGCTTTCAATTGATCGATGTCCGAATCACAATATGTTGCTCGTCACAATTATTGATACGTTTTATAATGGTTTAACTTTACGTCATCGTGATACGATCAATGCTGCTGCGGGTGGTACTTTTATGAAAAGACGCCCCGAAGAGTGCTATAATCTCATCGAGAACATGACCGCCCATCACAATTATCGGGATTCCTCTGCCGAGAGGGGCGAGTCATCGAGATCTACCACGTCATCCAATGCAGAAATTGCGGCTCTTAATAAGAAGGTCGATGAAGTTTTACGTGTTTTCACAAATCATAATCAAAACAACAACCGTCAAGTCAATGTGATTAATCAAAATTGTGAAACGTGTGGTGGTCCACATCCGTATTTTGAGTGTCCGGCAGCCAGTGCCTCTGCTCACGAGAATGTGTATGCTACAAACACGGGTGGTAACGGTTACCAACCCCAAGGAGATCAGAATCTCCTCAGCTACCGTTCCAACAATTATCTTGGACCACCGGGTTTTAATAACCAACCGCAAAATCAAGTTGTGCAACATCGTAATAATCAAGTTAATCAAAACAAAATCGAGCAAATCATGGTTTTCAAAATCAAAGTCAAGGGCATAATCAAAATCGGGGTTTTCAAAACCAAGGGAATTACAATCAAGGCCCGAATCAAGGGAATTTTCAAAATGCTAATCATGAAAATGTTAATCATGGAAATCAAAATCATGGGAATTTTCAAATCATAATAAAGGTTTTCATAACAACTACCGAGGACAAAATTTCAATAATCAAAATCAAGTTGGGAATCAAAACCAAACGTCCTCGGATGAAATGCTCAAGCAATTTATGCAAAAACAAGAGGAAATGAATAAAATCATGTTTAATCAAATGGCCGAATTTAACAAGCGTTTAAATGATCGACCCTCGGGTTCGGGTACTACGTCTCTTCCAAGCAACACGATCGCTAACCCGAGGGGCGATGTTAAGGCGATCACGACACGTAGTGGTGTTTCATATGATGGACCTACGGCTCCGACTACCTCTTCTTCTCTTCCTCCCAAGGTAGTCAACCGTGAAACCGAGGCGACAACGGATGCGGAACTTCCTACTAATAACGGAAGGACCGAAAACATCCAACCTCCGGTTGTCCAACCGTCCCGACAAAAAGAAAATGTGTCCAAAGGAAAAGATGTTAGGAATACGCTTTTTGTATAAGAAAGATTCGGTCACCCCAGATATGATTAAGCATTGTTTAGCTCGTAGTAGTTACAACAGTTAGTTAAACGTAGTTTAGAAGTAGATTAGTTCGTGGAAGAAGGACGGGTCTTTACCCACTGTATACCTGATCCGCAGCCCAAGTGGCAAAACCCATGTACATATAAATACCCTCTCCATCCTTGGAGAGGGTAAGCCTTCTCATAATCTCATTTTCTTTTTTTTTTTGGTTTTCTCTCCAAGGCTTCACCTCTTTCTCTCTCTAACTTTCTCTCTCTACATTTCTTTCTTTTCTTTCTTATATGCAACGAACCAAATCCACAAGTATGAGCTTGTTTGTGATGTTATCTAGTGTTCTACAATTGGTATCAAGAGCCATGGTTACATCCTAGGGATTGTAGGACTTGTGGTTTATGGTTTGTTTTGGTTTCTACTAGTTTAGGGTGGTTTCTACTCATTTTGGAGCTTGTTTGTGGTGATTCTTGTGTTCTTTCTTGTACTTCTAGGATTAGAGGGGTTAGATTCATCTAGTTTATCAGTTGGTTGGACTAAATCT
>LBNU01021745.1:86796-99437 GCA_014162995.1 Artemisia annua
GCTGGAAAAGGCAACTGAAACGTCTTTAGAGACGTTTCATTTAGATTTTATTCCTACCGTATATCCTGAGGTACAAGATACCCTCAAGATGAAATCGGATGACCAAAAGATTGCTGAGGAACCTGATAGCTCTACGGGTACCCTTGCATCGTTCAGAAAATTTGAAGCATACGGTGATCAGTTCCTTGTTGACAAACCTTCTGAATCAGAGGCCGACAAATCAGGAGAAGAGCATGAAGAAGCAATATCCATGGTCGATGTCCCAGTTCAGCAAGACACATCAACCACTCCTGCCACTTCAATGCCACTAACCACACCTTCTGAAGCAACCAAAGCTACGGGTTCCACACCTCCAATCACCACAGAAGCTACAACAATATCTACTACTCCAGCTCCTAAGGTCACCTTGGAAAGTCTAGCAACCCAAGTGGATGATATACTCCAAATGGCAGCTAACGTGGTCGATGAGAACCTAACGATCAATGAGAGACTGTCATTTCATGCTAAAGACATCAAAAGTATTCTACAGCTCAACCTATCTCAAACCCTCAAATATCACGACACCAGACTACGCAAACTGGAACAAATCAAGATTGATCGTCTCATCACTGATACCATCAAAGATCAGGTTCAGGAAACTGTAAGCGATGCCATGGAAGCTCCTCTCAGATCAAGGTTCAAAGATCTCTCTACATTCGACATGAAGCTGAACTTACAAGAGCGTATGTTCGAAAATAGGCAATACCAGGGTCATGAGGCACACTGTAAGCTGTATGAGGCTCTTGAGGGTTCAATCCTTCAAGATAATGATGAACAACATCATCGTGACATGGAGAAGGAAAGGAAGAGAAAAAGAAAACAGCAAGGTCATCACCAACATCCTCCTTCATACCCATCACCGCCTCCACCTCCTGGGTCATCTGGACCCTCAGGTCCTTTAGGANTATGTTCGAAAATAGGCAATACCAGGGTCATGAGGCACACTGTAAGCTGTATGAGGCTCTTGAGGGTTCAATCCTTCAAGATAATGATGAACAACATCATCGTGACATGGAGAAGGAAAGGAAGAGAAAAAGAAAACAGCAAGGTCATCACCAACATCCTCCTTCATACCCATCACCGCCTCCACCTCCTGGGTCATCTGGACCCTCAGGTCCTTTAGGACAGTCTGGAAGCTTTGGAACTATGTCAATGCCACCACCACCACCCTCTTCATCAAGAATGCCACCTCCCAAAAGATCTGACAAATCATCATCATCATCATCAAAGCAAACTCCACTCGCAACACATGCAGCATGGACTACTATCGACACTGGAAGGGCCAGTATGACCTCACTAGCTCATACCAAACAAGTGATTAACGAAGAAACGATTGTGTCTCATACTGCAGAAGACTCAGACTATGATGAAGATGATGCTTCCACATCCCACATATCTCAAAAGGATGAATGGTGGGAATCAATCTCCAGATCTGATGATGCTCCTCACGTCAAACTCACCAAAGAAGAACTGCAGGCGTGTATCAGGCCAAAGACCACTAAGCTGCCAACAAATGAGCCAACATGGTCAATCTCACCATCAGATCAGCCAGTCTGCGACAATAACTGGGTCAATGCAATTGCCAGCAGCTTTGTTCCTCCAGCTGATAACTCCTTGCTCTCACAAACTGGAGACATGGAGTCATTTATTGCATGGTTCTGCAAGGAGCGAGGACTAAGCAAGTTGTCTCAGAAAGATCTGGAAGGCCCAGCATACAACATTGTCAAGGTGTTTCATCCTGATGTGACTCATCTCCAGTTTCAAATGGAAGAATGTCACAAGATGTTCAACGATCTAGTCAATGAAGAAGTTATCCAACACGGCTACAGCAAACCACTTCCTTTGGGTAGGTCTACAGGCCACGTCACTATTTAGGCAGATT
The DNA here is from genome assembly GCA_014162995.1 of Artemisia annua. NCBI lineage: Eukaryota > Viridiplantae > Streptophyta > Magnoliopsida > Asterales > Asteraceae > Artemisia > Artemisia annua. Next base: position 88,718 of record LBNU01021745.1, read on the forward strand.
TCTTCTTCAACAAAGATTTCGAATATCTTCGGTTTGGGAACAAGCAACGCAAGTATGCTCTGTCCATCACCAAGATGAAACCGGCTCGCTACAATGACAATAGCTTGGAACAGATGGTACTTGATGCTATGTGGATTGATAAAGAGTGTGAGTATGATCTTCCAGCAGCTTTGGGCATATCACATTGGTGGTTCAAGAAGCAGGAATTCTATGTGGAACGGTTCAAAGCCAAAGGTGACAAGAAGTTTGTTCGTTCGCCTCTTCAGATCATCAGTGTTGTGAATGTCAAGATTCATTCCATCTATGGATACGACTACCTGAAGTCCATTGTTCTTAGACGTGCGGATCTGAGGGACTACGAGATCAGTGAAGGTGACTTCAAACATCTCCGGGCCAATGACTTTGAAGATCTATATCTGCTGCACATCCAAGGAAAATTGCATCATCTACCACCAAATGAGAAGAAGACACTTGTGTTTGCTGTTCTTCACTGGATAAGGGGTCTAGTTATAAGGAAGCGTGTTGAAGACCTACAACTGGGCATCAAAAGCTACCAAACACAACTGAACCTCACCAAGCCGAAGTGGGAGATTGGTAGCTTGGAACCGGTAGCAGACTTCACTGTGATTAATTCTCCAAGTGTTGTGGTCTACAAAGACAAGTATAACGTTCCAGTGGTTATGCGTAGTGATGAATTGCACAAGTTCAGTGACGGGACGTTGCAAATGGTCGATGATGCACTAGACTTCCATGTGAAAGAATATCAAGTCTACTCTACCAGACCCGAAAGATACACCAGCCAATGGACTGATCATAATTTGAAGATGAACCTTGATTTCCTAAAGGCCATTCGTCACCGCATGAAGATGAGAAGAATATACCGCAGTCTAGAGTGCTATGTGGGAGGCAGAGTTCGTGAGGGCGACTACATGCTTCTCCAAAGAACTGAATGATTCTTCAAGCTGGATTTTTATCACCTAGCTCCACTTTAATTGGGTGATGTAATATGACAATATGTTAACTTTTAATAATTTTGGAATATGTAATAATTAAAAGTTTTATGTTTTTCACTGTGTGCGGATTATCCGAAAAGTTGTACGCTTCAGTGCAACCTTTCTAGTAAAAGAAGAGAAGTCTTCTTTTCCTAAAATCTCTTTCTTCTAAAGTTCTTCAAAAGAGATTTTGTGGTGTACAAGGTGGCCATCGGTCTTAAATTTTCTCGAATACGCTACCACTCATTTTAATGGCTATTAAACGTTAAAAATTGAAAACGGGCCATTAATTGAGGGGGAGTGCATTTGCTCAAAATTTCTGCACTTTTAAAAGCTTTGTGCACCAACCACAGTGAAATTCAAAAAGTGTCTCATAATCAGTAAACGTTTAAAACGTATCACACTTCTCTCCAAAGCTTTTTCGAAAATCATTTAAATCAATTGGGATCTCAAAATCTCAAAAGATTTGAAATTTTATGATCGGGGGAGAGAATGTGATTTAAATATGAAAACTGATTTAATAGTGATGTTTTTGGAACTAAAAAGAATGTTTTTGGACTTACGAGAACGTTCCCTTATGTGCTAAAATGTTAAAGATTTTGGATTTTAATCAAAGCACATATTAAGGGGGAGCAAGTGATTAAATGTGATGTTTTTGGACTTATAAAGATGTTTTTGGTCTCAAAAGATCGCTCCCGTATGTGCTAAAAGTTTAAAGATTTTGGATTATGAACAAAGCACATATTGAGGGGGAGCAAGTGTTTAATAATGATGAATAAATGATCTCGAATGTAAGCTCACCCGTATGTGCCAAAGTTTTATAGACTTTAAAAATTGATTCAATCAATGTGCACATATTGAGGGGGAGCAAGTGGCTAAGAGTCTTTCGCGGGATTTTACAAAATCAAGTAGAAACCGTGAATTGATTATGACTCAGAATTTGACTCATGAATTGACGAAACATGAAAAGTCGTGAATCGAAAAGACTAGTCCTGGCCGGGTAATAATTTCAAGCTGGTCTAACCAGTGATGTAAACGTGTCTCGAAGAGGACTGGTCAAAGTAGAAAGTACCGTTTCGAGAAACTCTTCTTAGATATATACTTTGACGGGTCTAACTTCCTTTTTAAGGAATGTTAACAACTTCAAGTTAGTTATTAGGGCTAGTTATCACCTAAAAGCTGATAATGGATCCCTTTAACTAAGCAACGTAAACGTGTCCCTCGGGTATATGTCTATTAAGAGCCGATCAATTCAAATAAGTGCAACTCACCCCGACATGTGCAAATTTCTTTCTTCCTATAAGCACATGTTAAGGGGGAGCATTTGAAAAATGATAAAACTCTCAAGGTGTTAACAAAAATGTGTTTCTTTATCATAAACACCTTGAGAGAATTTTCAATGATTTTGGTTATATGGCGAATGTGGAAAAATACCAAAAGACCGACCACTTTAATTTAATGCATGGAGTTATAAGGATGGTTAGGTTAGGTATATGTTCCCATGATCCACCAGAACCGGAGGGATCTTCCCAGGGACAATCCAATAGATAGATTAGAAGTCCTTAGGAATGATTGAAAAAAGGAGAAAAGTGAGAAAGGGAAGAGTGCCGACTGAGACTGAGCTAGGACTGGAACAAACCCAACAAGGTTCTAGTAAATGAAGTCTCGGTAAGCACTGAAGGGGTTGAAGAATTAAAAAGAAATGAATTGAGAAAGGGTGAAAAGAAATAGCCCTCCAATTATTCAACCTTAGGGCAGAAACCGGGTTCAATTCATATGCTACTGATTGTTACCAAGGTAACATCGGTATTGAAGATAAAGACGTCATGGACCCAGTGACGCACTGCACTAAACCTCCCAGCCACTCAAGTTCTCTTAAAAGAGCTTGTTTCATTCTCACGGGGAACCGGTGTAAACTATCGACTAGTCTCTTAGAGCTAGTTGATATTGAAACAGGAGACCCCTCCCTAGTCTCCGAATAGGATAACCAATGTGCACTTATCGAGTCTAGAGCCAAGAGATGCATCAAAAGATCTCATAGGAACACTTGATACTTCTACACTGGTTGTTCAACATTAAGGACACCAGATGTAATATTTTGAGTCCTACGCAGATCTTAGCAATCTGCCGAGAACACTTATGAGGGAATATACATAAGTATTTCCCAGTGATTGAGTGGAAACTCCTGCCAGGGTCAACATCAAACAGCCCTGACAGCAGGTCACTTCGGTAATCTCTTGTGGGTTACGCTTAGTGTGTTCGGTGGTGTTCCAAAAGGTCTACAGTCGTGGGGTGATCTCCAGCGACTCACCTAATCGTTGGTGTACTTCGGTATGTCAGTGAAAGCCCTTTCGGGGGCATCCGATTAGGAACGGCCTTGGTAAGGATTAGAGAAAGTCTTCACACTATGCTGTTGACAATCTCGAAGTCCGAACTTGTAAGAGCCGGTATGTTTATTACTAACCAAGTTTTATGCAGCTCAACATACCAAACTTACCATGTTCACCACCATCACTCTAGTTCCACATGTTCATACCAACATCTAAAAGGAGACGTCAGAATTGTTCAATCGGGAAGATCTACTCAACAAAGATGTATGGGCATGTTGGAAAGGCGTAATCACATCAAAGACAAAGAAGTTGACGAGTGATGCCGATTGCTGAAAAGATGCAGATTCATCATCTCATGCTTACACTTCAACCACAAATATAAAGACATCATGATCAAGGAATGGGCTTCGACTATGCTTCCACAAATCTGATGCAGAAGATCATGATCCAGAAAAGTGTAAGCATGACATCACAAAGACAATCACAACATCACAAAGAGACACATACACTCAAAGATGACTTGAAGCTAATTATATGGATGAAGAGCGAAGAGCAAAGTCAAAAGATCATCATATACATCAAGGAAGTCATCTTGAGTCGTTTATCAATGAAGAATCAACAACTACGAGCTACAAAAGAATCTACCAAGATCTCAATGCAAGAATTCAAGAATTTTTCCAGGGGTGACCTCCCTTAGGGGGAGATTGTTAGGAATACGCTTTTTGTATAAGAAAGATTCGGTCACCCCAGATATGATTAAACATTGTTTAGCTCGTAGTAGTTACAATAGTTAGTTAAACGTAGTTTAGAAGTAGATTAGTTCGCGGAAGAAGGACGGGTCTTTACCCACTGTATACCTGATCCGCAGCCCAAGTGGCACGCCCAAGTGGCAAAACCCATGTACATATAAATACCCTCTCCATCCTTGGAGAGGGTAAGCCTTCTCATAATCTCATTTTCTTTTTTTTGGTTTTCTCTCCAAGGCTTCACCTCTTTCTCTCTCTAACTTTCTCTCTATACATTTCTTTCTTTTCTTTCTTATATGCAACGAACCAAATCCACAAGTATGAGCTTGTTTGTGATGTTATCTAGTGTTCTACAAAAGAAAAAGTCGTTTTTGAACAAGAAGATCCTGTCAAGACCAAACTTCCTTATCCTTCTCGTCTTAACGATCAAAAGCTCCACGAGAAAACGAACCACCAAATGGAAAAGTTCTTTCAAATTTTTCAAGATATTCGATTTGATTTAAGTCTCGCGAATGCTATTCTTTTAATGCCGAAATTTGCGTCAATGATAAAAAATTTGTTGAATAATAAAGAAAAGTTGTTTGAAATGGCCAAAACCCCTTCGAACGAGAATTGTTCGGCGGTTCTCCTTAAGAAGCTTCCCGAAAAGCTTGGAGATCCCGACGAGTTCTTAATTCCGTGTAATTTTCCGGGGATGGTTCAATGCTTCGCCCTAGCCGATTTGGGTGCTAGCATTAACCTTATGCCAAAATCTATATGGAAGAAATTGTCTCTTCCCGATCCTACTCCCACTTGCATGACCCTCGAGCTCGCCGATCGATCTACTTCTCATCCCATTGGAATCGCCGAGGATGTCATCGTCAATGTTGGAAAATTCCATTTCCCTATCGATTTTATGATTGTCGATTTTGATGCCGATCTAAGGGTTCCTCTCATTCTCGGGAGAGGCTTCCTAAAGACGGGCCATGCTTTCATTGATGTTTATGATGAGGAAATTACTTTGCGAAATGGGAATGAAGCCGTCACGTTTAATTTGGACCAAACGACGAGATACTCCTCCACCGATGCTTGCATATCCATTAATCGTATTGATGTTATTGATGTTGTTTTAGAGGAGTATTCTCAAGATCTTCTCAGTTTTTCTCATGATTCTTCGAGTGGCAATTCCACTCCTTCTTCTCAACCTATTGTTGCCGACTCTTCCCCTTACCTCACTCCGTTTGAGGGAGGTGATTTCTTCTTGGAAGAGGTCGATGAATTTCTTGCTATTGATACACCGGACGTTGATGATTCTTATTACGATCCGGAGGGAGACATCCTTTTACTTGAAAAACTTTTGAATGAAGATCCGACACCGTCTCCGTCTCTCCCTCCGAAGGATATTTACGTGGAAAGTCAAGAGTTAAGGTTAAAAGATAAAAGCTGATGTGGCGCTGACGTGGCAGTGCGTTAAGTTTTAACCTGGGGTCACGTTACCGCATGCTCTTAGAAAAGAGCTTATGGCATAGAGGTGGTAATCGAGTCCACTTGAGTTGATCTATTTGAATGGTGGCTTATTCCCTTTGTATTGTAAGGTGCTTAGTCCTATGTTTGGGCTTGCAATGTGTTTTTAGATTTTTTTTTTAGTTTTTGGTCTTTGTCCGATTGCATGCACCTTGTGGTGTTCTTTGGTTCCTTGGGTCCCTTCCTCTCTAATTGTCTTGATTGGGGAGGTGGGATGCCTTTCACTTGTATTTTGTTTCTTGGGTTTTATCCCATACTGTAATATATGTTGTTTTTCTAAAAAAAATGTACACAACTTGTTTATTAATTATGCCAGGAGGCTTAATGTTAACTCGAATCTTCATAACATGTGTAATATGTTTATTTAACGTTAAAAGAAAATGTGTCAACCGAGTTATAAGGTAAGTGAGTTGTTGATTCATTAAATCCTACAATGACACATATTTCAAACTCGTATTAAAGACATAACAAAACATATTTAAATCTAAATTCAACATATAAATTTTAAGTTTTAATTTTTATTTGTTAAAGGATTGTGTAATTAAACTGAGATCACGGACTGACATGTTTAACCTACCAAGTTCATAATTTGACGTGTTTGTTTGTTGAGTGTTGCCGTATGTGTCCTTCGGATCCCAGCCGAACGAAACAGACCAGCATCCAGGCGGAACCGAACCACATCCGGACAGAACGAGCCGAATCCAAACAAAACAAACCAATCTGTTAAAACCTGATGTCCGAAAGACTATATACCCTCCGGACAACCCAACCATCCGGACATGCGATAATTACGCAGATCAAAGTATAAGCAAGTACACAAAGTACATGATAGTGGAGCATAAACTAGCGAACACTAAGGGTTAAGTACAAACCAGCCTGGCACCTCACATAAACTGCCTATAAATAGTGGAGAAATCTTCTTACAAAGGTTAACTAATCTTCTCTACTCTCTCTCTTACTTATTTATCTCACTCTTTATCTCTCTAGAGCTCCTTACTTACTCTCACGCCGGAGGTTGGTCCTAGGATACATTCCCAGGGCGAGTCTAACGGACGTTTCTGTCTTACAGGTAACCAAAGGACAGAGATAAGCCGGAGAGTTCCTTGAGGATCCGAGGGACAAATCACAGTCCGGAGGATCCATTTTGCTTGTTCGAGGTAGACGCAAGATTTTACCTCAACAAATTGGCGCCATCCGTGGGACACGCCATTCACTCTACCCCAGCTAAGAGATGACAGGCCCTACCCCAACAACACCCGAAGGTAGTGGAAGAAACAATGACAACAACTCTCACAACAGCATAGAACAAATACAAAACCAAATCACCGCACTAAAAGCCCTCATCCAAGAATACAATACCGGAGCCGAAACACCCATAAAACCCATCCAGCTTGACTTCGATGATGGTGAGTCTCAAGACAACGGGGTCAAAAGAGCCGAAGAGGGTGCCATTGAAGACCTGTCCAAGCCTTTCAAGGCGGCGTCTAAAAGTCCTTTCACCCGAAGAATCCTAGAATTCTCTAGCCCTAAGAATGCTCGGTATACAATGCCAGCCCATCTGAAGTTGAACGATGGATCCGCAGATCCAGACGATCATATCACCAGGTTTGAAGGGGCAGCTCAGTCAGGCTCATGGCCCATGCCCATATGGTGCATGATGTTCCAGCAGACCCTGGACGACGCAGCAAGGGGATGGTTTGATAGCTTGCCGAGAGGCAGCATCTATGGTTGGGAAGCACTATGTGAACAATTTGTACAGAGATTTGCCCTCCGGAGGAAGTGCATCAGAGATCCTACAGAAATCACAAAGATCACCCGGTTGGCCAACGAAGCCCTACCCGAGTTCAAGGAACGATGGACCGACGAGGCAAGTCGTATATCGGGAGTCCCAGAAGTCATGCATATATCTTCCTTCATCGATTGGTGTAAGTGTCTGGAGCTAGCCAAAAGGTTCTCTGAAAAGATTCCCAGAACTGTAACTGAAATGATGATTAGAGTCGACGACTTTATCAGGTCCGAGAAAGCTTACCGGACAGCCGAGGTGCCAAGAGGAGAAAAGATGGACACTTACAAAAGAGACAACCAGTCGTATGCCTATAACAGGAATGATCAGAACTCCCAACGACCTCCTTTTCGCGGAGATCGAAGACGTGTTAATCACCGAGAGGAGTTCAGGCCCCGTCGAAATGATCATTATGCACCCTATGCTCCGGCAAGAAATGACAACAATCGAATGAACTACCGGACAGATTATCCACGTAACGACGCACACCGAAGGGATACTCGGCCGATAGACTTGAATATCCTCACCAAGGCACCCAAAGAAATACTGGCAACTGAACATCAACTCAGGCTTCCGGCACCACCACCACTAAGAGGGAGACCTTCGAGGGAAAATATGGACAAGTACTGTGACTACCACGGAGAGAAGGGACATCTAACAAACGATTGTCACAATTTGAAGGAGCAGCTGAAAAAAGCAATGGAGATGGCTAAACCAGATCACCTAATCAGAGATGTCCGGCAAAGGGACCGGGCTCCCCCGCGAGGTAACAATCAGACCAACCAGGGGCGCATCATCAATATGGTTCGGTATAAAGAAAATGAGCGGAAACGTAAGACCTTAGAGCAGGAAGAAAAATGGATGAACACTCCAATCAGCTTTCCCCCAATACTACCCGGAGATGTTTCCGATGAACCCTTAATAATCGAAGCAGAGATAGAAGGTTAGACTGTTCGAAGGGTTTATGTGGACCAAGGTGCGTCAGTTGAAGTGATGTACGAACACTGTTTTCTTAACCTCGACCCTTCCATCTGAGTTCGATTAACAAAGACGAACACACCATTAGTGGGATTTGCCGGAGAGGCTATCAAACCTTTGGGGAAAATCGAGCTAGAGGTATGCTTCGGAAGCGAGGGGCTATATCGCCGAATGACCATGAAATTCGCAGTGGTCAGATCCCCCTCCCCCTATAACGTTATCCTCGGGCGATCAGGTATCAAAGAGCTGAGGGCTATACCTTCGACAATACATGCCATGATGAAGTTCCCAACACCTAGAGGAGTGGCAACTTTGGTCACTCGTTCGGTCATCATCTCAGAGTGTAGAAAGCTAGAAGAAAAGTTCTTGTTGAAAAAGGAAGTAGAGGTCGAAGTTCCCCCGGTCGCAGCCGTGGTCAGTGAAGACGAAAAAACCGAGGAAATTGTGGTTCACCCGGCCTACCCCGATCAGTTAGTGACCATCGGAAGAAATTTCTCGCCAGAGGGTCGAAAAAGACTGATAAATTTACTCAAAAACAGCAAAGATGTCTTCGCATGGGAACCATCGGATATGACAGGCGTGCCTCGATGGATCGCCGAACACAAGCTCAACGTGAATGTCCATGACAAACCCGTGGCACAAAAGAAAAGGTTCTTCTCAGAAGAAAAGAACCAAGCAATAAATAAAGATGTGGAGGAATGGTTAAAAGCTGGGATCATCAGGGCCGTTCGATATCTGACATGGATTTCAGACCCGGTGCTGGTAAAGAAGCCGGATGACAGTTGGAGAATGTGCATCGACTTCAAGAATCTCAATTCATCCTGCCAAAAAGACTACTACCCGCTACCCGAGATCAACTGGAAGATAGAGTCAGTAATGGGGTTCAAATACAAGTGCTTCCTCGACGCATACAAAGGCTATCACCAAGTCCAAATGGCCAAAGAGGACGAAGAGAAAACTGCCTTCTACACAGATCACGGAACTTACCGTTAAGATGCCTTTCGGATTAAAGAATGCCGGAGCAACATATCAGAAGTTGGTAGATACTGCCTTCCGGTCACAGATCGGCCGAAACTTGGAAGCATATGTGGATGACATGGTCATTAAAAGCCGTACGGAAAATGAACTGCTGGCCGATATTTCGGAAACTTTTGATAACCTCCGAGAGATCAATATGAAGCTGAACCCCAAAAAATGTTCATTTGGAGTAGAAGAAGGGAAATTCCTGGGGTACATGGTAACTTCAGAGGGAATCAGAGCGAACCCCAAGAAAACTAGAGCAATTGCCGATATGCAATCACCAAAGTCTCTCAAAGAAATGCAAAGTCTAAGTGGCAAACTAGCCGCCCTAAACCGCTTTTTTTCCAAATTAGCCGAAAGATCTTTGCCCTTCTTCGAAACGCTCAAAAATATCACTAAGGAGAACAAGGATGAATATCGATGGACAGAAGAAGCCGGAAGGGCCTTTCAAGAAATGAAGAAAATGATTCTAGAACTCCCCTGCTTGACAACACCAACACGAAAGGAAGATCTATATCTATACCCGGCGGCAATGAAGGAAGCGATAAGTGGAGTAATACTGGTAGAAAGAGACGGACGACAGAAACCGGTGCATTATGTGAGCCGAACACTACATGAAGCCGAAAAAAGATACGCTCCGGTAGAGAAATTGGCCTTGGCACTCTTGCACCTATCAAGAAGATTAAGGAGATACTTCGAAGCCCATCCGATAAAAGTCATAACGGACCAACCCATCAAGCAAATACTTAGCAAGGCAGAGGCTTCAGGACGGTTGGCCAAATATACCGTAGAACTAGGGGTCTACAACATCACTTATCTGCCTCGGAGCGCAATCAAGGGGAAAGTCTTGGCTGATTTCATCAATGAGGTACCCATCGGATCATCCGGTCGAGGTCCGAAGGCGGGGGGCATGGAGATATATGATATATCTTAGCCTGAAGAATGGGTACTATATACAGACGGGGCATCAAGCAAAAAAGGTGCCGGAGCGGGGTTGGTGCTAATCAGTCCGAACAAGGAAGAATACACTTACGCCCTCCGATTGAATTTCGACGCTACCAACAACGGAGCGGAGTACGAAGCACTATTAGCAGGGCTGAGGATTGCACAAGACATGCATATAAGGGCATTGGACGTGCGAGTAGATTCAAACTTTGTGGCAAGTCAGGTCAACGGCGACTTCACGGCCTACACGGAGAGTATGACGAAATACCTTGCCAAGGCAAAAGAATATATTGCTTGCTTCGAGCACTTCAAGATCAAAAATATTCCGAGAGCCCAAAATCAAAAGGCCGACATTTTGAGCAAACTGGCATCCGTAGCATTTGACCATTTAACTAAGGAGATTCTAGTGGAAGTGTTGGAAAA
>LBNU01021751.1:14179-44936 GCA_014162995.1 Artemisia annua
GGGTTGTGGTTAACAAAACCCTTTTTTTGTCGAAAGTATATCAAATTGCCCGTCTATAGAAAGATAATTAAATGCTCGTCACGATGGTGTAATTATTTTCGCTTAACGATTAACGGTTTAAGAGATATTTAAATTATAAAAAATGGGTGAAATATTAAAATACTTTTAATCTCAACCATTGATTTCTTTTTAGATGGATGGTAAGAATGAGTCCCTCGTAAGAAAAGTTTGGTATTTAATATAACTCTCCTGATACTATAATGTAAAAAATTATCTATCTAACGTCTATGATTTGACTGTGATGGTTTCATATCAAAAATCTGTTTAATTACTTGCACTTTAGATTTTTATTTTTATTTTTATTTTATTTTATTTAACAGTAAGAAACAATGGAAAAATCCAAAGTTTATATGATACGAGAAAGTTCAACATATATTACAAATTCTCTAAAATTTAAATGAACAAACTATGTTCATTTATTTTTTCATTAAATTAAAAAACTCACTTTCATCTTATTTTTAAAATTTAATTAAATATCACACAAACCGTTATATCGTTGAGCGAAATGAATCATATCATCGTGACGAAAATTAAATAATTTTTTACAGAAAGACACTTTTATATAGATTCGACGAACTTTTCTTTTTTAGGCGATATTTGTATTAACAGAAGATTACTTCTCTGATGATTATGCGGCTCAAGTCTACGATTTACCAGGGCACTTGGATGAGTTCTGTGACCAATATGATATCAATCTCCGAGGTCGTGGTAGGAAGTAATTATATTGTTTGGTAGGTCATAAGATTGGCATGTCTTTCTTATGTAGTGATTTGGTTGTTGCACATTAGGTGCTTGGTTTTTGCCCATGTAACGGGCCGAGATGAGAGATTCACTCTCATCCGTTGTACTTAAAAGTTTATTGGCGTAATATATTTTATCAGGGTGATCCCCTTTTACCCAAAAAAAAAATAATAAATAATAAAAAATAAAAATCTCATTGTAGTATCAAAGTCCTTCATATTGCTTAATACTTGGGCTACTAACTTGTCTTATACGTTATACTATAAGATTTATGATCATTTGAGGACCAAACTTTTTTTTACATACCAAGGGACTAATCTCCACCCTTCATCTTCCCTCCATCTTTATTTGATCTAATGAATGAGATTAATCTCAACAATTTAAAAAACCCACTTTCATCTTTTTTTTCAAATATTAATATCTTTCAAACCGTTAATCGTTAATCGAAAAAAAATATACCGTTACGACGAACATTTAATTATCTTTCTATAGATAGACACTTTGATATATTTTCGACAAAATTTTTTTTTTCGTTTTTTTCACGTTTTTTTTTCATAGCCGAAAAAATCACATATGATATATCATATATGATATTACATATCATATATGATATGTGATATGTGATATGTAATATCATATATGATATGTAATATATGATTTTTTCGGACACGAAAAAAACGTGAAAAAAACAAAAAAAAATTTTGGGTTTTGTTAACACAACCCATGGGGTTGTGTTTAAGCATACCTTAATTAAAATTTTTGCATTAAATGAAGTAGTATATTCCATAATTATACATATTTTTTCATTTTAAATATGGAATGTGATGTTAAACATGGAATATTTAGTGTTCATTTAATGCAAAAAATTTAATTAAGGTATGCTTAAACACAACCCTTGGGGTTGTGGTTAACAAAACCCTTTTTTTGTCGAAAGTATATCAAATTGCCCGTCTATAGAAAGATAATTAAATGCTCGTCACGATGGTGTAATTATTTTCGCTTAACGATTAACGGTTTAAGAGATATTTAAATTATAAAAAATGGGTGAAATATTAAAATACTTTTAATCTCAACCATTGATTTCTTTTTAGATGGATGGTAAGAATGAGTCCCTCGTAAGAAAAGTTTGGTATTTAATATAACTCTCCTGATACTATAATGTAAAAAATTATCTATCTAACGTCTATGATTTGACTGTGATGGTTTCATATCAAAAATCTGTTTAATTACTTGCACTTTAGATTTTTATTTTTATTTTTATTTTATTTTATTTAACAGTAAGAAACAATGGAAAAATCCAAAGTTTATATGATACGAGAAAGTTCAACATATATTACAAATTCTCTAAAATTTAAATGAACAAACTATGTTCATTTATTTTTTCATTAAATTAAAAAACTCACTTTCATCTTATTTTTAAAATTTAATTAAATATCACACAAACCGTTATATCGTTGAGCGAAATGAATCATATCATCGTGACGAAAATTAAATAATTTTTTACAGAAGACACTTGTTTATATAATTCGACGAACTTTCTTCTTTTTATTATTATTATTATTGATTATATTATTATTATTATTAGTCTATTATGTATTCATTATTATTGATCTGATTCTCGATTGGATTTTATTTTATCTTTCATCTTTACTACTACAACGATCACTTTATTGAAACTCATAAGCATTTACAAGAAATTCTAGCTGCGGAGCCGAGGACCAACAATGCCAGCCCCACTCCTCTATTATCGTTATTATTATCCGGTTATATATGTAGTTATAGTATTATCCTCACGTTATTATATTATTATTTTTTTATGTGAGTGTTGAAATTTCTCGCCTTGAAAAGTCGCAGTTGAATATTTTACTACATGTGACTTTTAAAACATTAAATCGCCCACATTGTGAAGGTATTTTAAAAATAACCAAACACATGTAGGTTTACAAATCACATATGATCTTTTATGATGCAAATTCGACCTATGCTATCCCATTCATAAGATGTGCAGTCTATCTTAGAGCATCTAAAATGCAAATTAGCTTTCTTATGAATTAGATTATTATATAATTTATTAGACTTATTATATTATATTATTATTTATTATTATTATTATTATTAATTATTATTATTTATATTATTTATATTTTATATTTAACTTTAATTATAAACATCATTATTAAACTCATAGATTTACACAGAAATTAGTGGGACACGAGCAAAATCTGAGCCATCTCCTTATTATTTCTATTATTATATTATTATTGCTATTATTATTATATATTATTATTATTGTGAGCTGTGAAATTGCTGCCCTTGAAACAAAGTCGAGCTTGATTATTTTTAAACATGTGATTTTTAAAACAATAATCCATGTGATTTGAGATTTAAAAATAACAAAACACATGTGAGTTTACATCACTATGACATTTTTTTATGATGCTAAATTGCGACCTACTGTGTCCCACTTCATAGAAGGCAGTTATTTTAGCAGCATCTAAAAATGCAATTAGCTTTTGATACAACTTTTTCTTTTGCTAATAAAGATTTTCTATAACTTTTTACCGGGAAAAAAAATCATTGTCTTACCGCAACTTGAGATGAACTATAATTTCGCTCAGGAAACACGGACCTGCCACAATAATACGAGAAACTGTATGACACAACTTCATTTGTCTCTAGTGGCCACCAAGAGAGACTACAAGTCTTCTAGAAATTACGTGGTGTTAAACGGACTTGACAAAACTAAGCTGTAAACTGTAAGTTGTAAGTTGTAAACTGAAAAAGCTTTTAACATGAGCTACAAGTTGTATCTTTTTTCAATAAAAGTGTTTGTTAAATTAGCTGTTAAATGTAATTATAAGCTGTTAACAGTAATTTTACATTTAACAGCTCCAAAATTTTTAAAAACTTCATTGAATTAGCTTTTCATTTGTTAGACCATTTCAAACTATAGTTTTTGGTATAGAGAACCTTCTCGAACCACCTTTGATATATATGTGATGTTTAGTGGGTTAATCTCGATCACATTTTTATTACTATCATATATATAAAAAGACTAAAACACAACAACAACCAACAACAAACCCAATCCGCGGGGCCAGGGTATGGGGAGGTATAATGTAGACAGATCTTACCCCTACCCAGGATAAATCCGGGAGTAGGGAACTCGTTTCAACGAGACCTCCGGCAAGTCGCAGGTGTGCGAGTGAGAGATAAAACGAAAGCGCACAACAAAAAACCATAGAAAGCACACAAAGATAGCAAAAGCAACGCGAGGGCCTAAAGCTAAGCAAAAAAAAAAAAAAAATAAAAAAAAAAAAAATNTCATAAATTACAAGAATTAGTGGGAGCCGAGAAACAATCTGAGCCCCCACTCCTCATATTATTATATTATTATTATTATTATTATTATTGGTGAGTGTTGAAATTCTCCCTTGAAAAGTCGCAGTTGATATTTTTATACATGTGATTTTAAACAATAAATCACATGTGATTGAGATTTTAAAAATAACAAAACACATGTAGTTTACAAATCACATATGATTTTTTATGATTAAATTCGACCTTGTGATCCCACTTCATAAATGTGCAGTTATTTAGAGGATCTAAAATGCAAATTAGCTTTGAAACGATTATTATTATTATTTATTATTATTATAATTATTATTATATATATTATTATTATTATATTATTATATTATTATTATTATTATTATTATTATTATTATTATTATTATTATTATTATTTTATTATTTATTTTAATTATAAACATCACTTTATTAGAAACTCATAAGATTTACAAGAAATTAGTGGGAGCCGAGAAACAATCTGAGCCCCCATCTCCTTATTATTATTATTATTATTATTATTATTATTATTATTATTGGTGAGTGTTGAAATTTCTGCCCTTGAAAAGTCGCAGTTGATATTTTTTATACATGTGATTTTTAAAACAATAAATCACATGTGATTGAGATTTTAAAAATAACAAAACACATGTGAGTTTACAAATCACATATGATTTTTTATGATGTAAATTGCGACCTATGTTGATCCCACTTCATAAATGTGCAGTTATTTAGAGCATCTAAAATGCAAATTAGCTTTTGATGACAATTTTTTTTGCTAATAAAGATTTTCTATAACTTTTTAGGGAAAAAAATCATTGTTTTACCTGCAACTTGAGATGAACTTATAATTTTCGTAAGGAACACGGACGTGCCACAATAATAGAGAAACTGTATGGACCACAACTTCATTTGTCTTAGTGGCCACCAAGGAGGACTACAAGTCTTCTAAGAAATTTATGGTGTTAAAGGATTTTGACAAAACTAGCTGTAAACTGTAAGTTGTAAGTTGTAAACTGAAAAGCTTTTAACATGAGCTACAAGTTGTATCTTTTTTCTTCAATAAAAGTGTTTGTTAAATTAGCTGTTAAATGTAATTATAAGCTGTTAACAGTAATTTTACATTTTAACAGCTCCAAAATTTTTTAAAAACTTCATGAATTAGCTTTTCATTTGTTAGACCATTTCAAACTATAGTTTTTGGTATAGAGAACCTTCTCCGAACCACCTTTGATATATATGTGATGTTTAGGTGGGTTAATCTCGATCACATTTTTATTTACTATCATATATAATAAAAGACTAAAACAAACAACAACAACAACAAACCCAATCCCGCTGGGGCAGGGTATGGGGGAGGTATAATGTAGACAGATCTTACCCCTACCCAGGATAAATCCGGGAGTAGGGAGACTGTTTCAACGAGACCTCCGGCAAGTGCAGGTGTGCGAGTGAGAGATAAAACGAAAGCGCACAACAAATAAACCATAGAAAGCACACAAAGCATAGCAAAAGCAACGCGAGGGGCCTAAAGCTAAGGCAAAAAAAAATAATAAAAAAATAAAAAATAAATAAATAAATAAATAACGCACAGGACCTAAAAACTAAGGCAAAGCGCCCAAAACCACCTAAACCCACAAGACACCTAACCGGGACTAAACCCACGGCAACCCTAGGGGAGATACACAAAAAGGGAAGCAACGCACTGGGCCTAAACTAAAAAAGGGAAACAGCACACCGGGCCTAAAACTAAGGCAAAGCACCTAGCCTACTAAGCGCCCCAAACCACCTAAACTCTCAAGACACCTAACAGGGACTACCCACCAATCCTAATTCTATCTCTCCACGCCTTCCTATCTGAGTAGTCTTATAAGACTACTTAGTCTTTTATTATTATTATATAATAAAAGACTAAGTAGTCTTATAAATGCAAAGGAGTGTTAATAAATATCTCATAAATTGATTTTGCTATTGAGAGGCTTCATGTGTAAGTACCTTGGTTTAGGTTTCATGCTTAAGTGGTAAGTACATATGACCTATACATTTAGTGCCTAATATTAATCTAAACCTCAAAGAATACAAACAAAAAATGTCATGAATGCATAAATTAAACACACCAATTAGTGGTTCGTCTTTTTACCTTCCCGTCCATGAGTTACAAATATTTTATCAACTATATAATGTGTCAAAAATCACACACAACAAACCACAACTTCCTCCACACCGCGTGCGTATTGGGCTACAACTTATTATGGTGGTAAAGTAAGCATCATATCGTGTTACTTATTTAGCATATTGATTTATATTGTTTTATGTATATTTCACGAGTGTTTTGTGTGTGTAACAATGTAGGACATAAAGATGGTGCTTAGGAGGTTTGGTAGTAACATCATCTTCTCTAATGGTTTAAGAGATCTTACACATCGTTGTCTTATAAATTAAGTGGAACATGCACGAACATTTTCACTTTGATCGTAAATGCAATATATTGATTAACTGTATTTAAGTTACTAACGATCAACTATATCTAATTGTGTTTTGTAGCGCATCAAGAAGCATTAAAAAAAGAGATCGAGAAATCACAAAAGTTGTATCAAGAACAAGCATGCAAAAAGCCAATGAACAACAACGTCAAAGACAACAACAACAAGAACAACAACAACAACAACAACAACAACAACAACAACAACAACAACAACAACAACAACAACAACAACAACAACAACAACAACGCCACGACCACCGGTGGAATGAAAACTTAGCATTCATATTAATAGTACGTTACAAATTAAACATGCAATATTTTACTTCATGTAATACCGATAACGGGCTAATACTATTGATTCGTTAGCAAGTAAGTTTATTGAAAATAATGTGACGAGCATTCAATTTTTAGTCAATAATTATTACTACGAGACAGCATGGCCCGTGCGATGCACGGGCTTCGATTACCATGAAGTAGCATTAGTGTGGCAAGTGTTAATTAGGTGTGTTAACATTAGTCGTGAAACTTAAAGTGTTAAACTAAAAAACTCGCGTTATTAAGCTTTTACAAATAGAAATGTTTCATATGAAATATACTCAAAGATGTGTTTGACCATTAGTACACGTGGTTGTGAATAGTAAGTGCACGTTTGATTTGCTTACTTATCGGTTCTCAGCTTTGAGGTTCCTCGATTTGATTATCCTTCAATGCTGATACTCTACTAAAGGATACTAAAGGTTACCACTTTACAATGATAGTTTATTTTGTACTAAAGGATTTTGAATTGCGATGCACGGGCTTTGTTTCAATATTAATTCAATTTATATAATCTAAAGATATTGGAGCCTTATTTAATTTAAGCAAAGTACAATGGCTTAGTGTAACAAACCATTGCATAATCAATGAATAAGCAACTAAAGAATTTCCTAAAATAAATCGTAGTGGACTATTTATTCGACATACGGTTCATGATTCATTACACGGGGTATTAAACCGGTTGCGTAACACTTTTTGTATAGAAAGAAGGAAACCATGTTGTAACTCAATGATGAAACGTACACACCGCTAAACATATTCAACAGGTTGCATTGTAAAGTTATTGAGAAAGGAAACAAAACTTAATGTACTATATGATCGAGGTGGGCGTGGTTTTGCAAGGGGTTATACATATTTAATTATTATGTTTTTTTTTCTTGTCTCTTCCACCAAAACTGATGTACTAACTTCGAGTCGTGCCTTCCTTCTGCAATGATTGCATCGTTATATCTCCAAGTGGTATCGGTTGCAAATATGCCCGTGCAATGCACATATCTTTTATGGTTTACAGTTTTGCAAAGGTGAAGTCTATTTTGTTAACGAATACATAGATTTCATCTAAGTTATTTCTTGTGAATAGAATTATTTCAAGAAGAATGTATCAAATGCATGAGTGATATTTATAATCGTAACACAAACTCATAATTATAAAACTAATTTAATAGGAAAAAGAAGTGTTTATACATGTACATGAACTGAAAGTTTATGATTATAAAACCATTTACATTGCTTGTACATGAACTGAATATATATTTCTCATAAAACCAACCCATCTCCTTTGTTAAAGCAGCAATATAAACGGTAGTTAAAGAGCTTGGAGCTCAAAGGACACATAGATAGATAAGCAAAATTTCACTAACAATATAGAAAACAAACTTTATCAACTATATAACAATAACACAAACAACCGCTATTCATATGCATATAGACCATAGTATTTCCCAATGACAGTGGTATAAACCAAATATATTGTTTTTCACAATTGAGTTGTTTGACGCACCCAGACGCACCCACTTTAGCCCCCACTTCAGCACCCATACGCACCAATCTCACGCCCAATTCAGCTCCTAATCCCATACCCATTGCGATCCCCAAACTTACCCATTTTAGCCCCTACTTCGGCCTACAAACATACCCAATTCAGCCACGTTTCATCACCCAAACCCACCCATTCCAGCCCCAAAACCCACTGAAACCACATTACCTGATGAAATCTTATTAAACACCCCAAGCGCTATTCAGCCCCGTGTCTCTACAACCTGCCTTCACTTTTTCCTTGTAAATGTTAAACACCCACTCTATTTGTCAATGATTGTATAATTTGAAAAAAGGGATAAAGATAAATGTATTAAAGATGAGATATAAACCTCCTGGTATAATCGCTCGCCCATCACATCTACATCATCTATAGCTACAATAAGATCAAAACGTATAATAGATTTACCTTTTTCCCCATTCTAAACTTTTACTTCTTCAATTCCTAGTCCAACTCTTGGTTTAGCTTTTTCCCCATTCACAGATTCACAGATTCTAGTTGGAGTGGCACCGATTCATCGATTACCTATTTACCTAAGAGACACGGTATTAAAGTGTAAAAGGTCTTTATGGTTCTTAGTATCAGCAACTGATACAATTCAATAAAAACAACAATATCCAAATTATTAGAAAACTTGATATTCTGAGGCGACTTCTAAGTAATTGGATCTTTAAACTTGATATTCTGATTTGAATGTGACAAAATGCAATCACATAAATGGTATCTTTAAGTTATTGGACAAAATATCCAAATTATTAGAAAACTATATAACAAATTATTAAAGAGTAATTTATTCCAGGAACTTAAAGATACCATTCAAAATTCTTAATGAGAACTTACCTTTCAAAGTAGTACGGCTAAGCCGGAAATAAAGAGTAAAAAAGATAAATCATACTACTTACTATCTAATGATGCTAAGACTATATGATCGGGATGATCTGTGCCATCGATATTTTGAGGCACGATGTTCTCCAGCCACACTGGATAGTTCCATAGCTCAAGTGGCCCAAATGCTTGATGTCCCATTGATACCACCGACAGATATCATGCTTCTAACGAAGGAACAACAAAATCCGCTCGGCTAGACCTACATTGACAGTCCAAACACCCTTAAAGCCTCAACACTTCTAATGTAAAGGGTGTTTGGGTATCGATGCAGCAGTAGCCAAACACCCATGGTCTAGCAGAAAGGGTGTTTGGATGGGTCAAAGGAGAAAATCATACCTGTAAATTAATGTTTGCACCATGGAATGCTTCATAGAAATTGTCATCTTTACCTCGATGTTTGAGATTCATAGGAAAAAGTACCTGTAGAATATCAACAAAGATTACTTATAAATGAAAAGTGAATGAAAAAGGGTTTTTGCGGTCAATGAATTGTCAATACGTTTCGCATTCGAATTCTTGTTTTTCAAAGAATACTCAAGGGCGTTATCATATACAATACGTAATTGACCGGAATCAGTATCAATAATGTATAAAATAAGTTTAAATTTTAAATGCTCTTAGTGAGAAAAGTTGAATCATTTGGCAACCTACGTGTGCATACATCATCATCTATAACTACAATAAGACCAAAACCTATAATAGATTTACCTTTTTCCCCATTCTAAACTTTTACTTCTTCAATTCCTAGTCCAACTTTCGGTTTAACTTGTCTTCTGTAGTTCTGTCCGATTCTATAAGTACGGTCCTGATCTTGCAAATCCACTTGTAGATACCTGAACAATATATACAGAGAGTTAACATCAGTTTCAACAGATAAAGATATTGTCTCATCAGGCGCGACAACGGATTGAAGTTACCCACACACATTTTAGTCCGTTTATTTGAATTTTACATTTCACAAATGGATCATACTCTTAATAAGTTTAAGATGTTACTTAGGTGTTCTAAAAGTTTTTCATCTATATTTGTCGCGCATGTAACTTAAACAGAAGCACACGACCCGTAAAATGAAAGTTTAATATAATACAATGAACAGGTAAAGGTTCATACCGTAACTCTCACTGCTGAGTCAAGATCAGTGTCGTTAATCTCAATGAAGGCCTCCCCGCTCTACCCCTATCCATCCCACCAATCCTACAAAATCCTATAACATAAAATCTCAATATGCAAATTTAGCATCTTTCAAAATTTGGCGAAGAAGCACAGTTTGTGTCATACACAATGAATGAAAACAATAAACATCTATTAACATTTTAACCAAGGAATTAAGTAATATGGAGTAGTTTTTTGCAACTAAATCTAACCTTTTTTTATCCGACTTTCCCTTATAATAGTGTTACATCCAGTTATATGTCGAAAACGAATACCATAACCAAGCAAATCACCATACTCAGTTTCCATCTCTTTCTCCGTCACTACACACCACGAGTTCAACCACCATAATAGAAAAATCCACGCACAAAATAATCGAAAACCAAAACACAATAAAAACAATACCTGATAAAAAATTGATTTTATGGCAGCATCTCCAATCCTTTCATATGATAAACCATATCCGATTGAAAATATTATCAAAAAATTACCAAATGTTAACAATCCTTTGTCTGTTATTGTGGTAATTAACTATATACACAAATAACTAATTATTTTAAAAGTTAATTACACCTTCATCTTCGTCACCAGGTTCGGGTGTATCCCACCCATGACCTTCTTTCAACATTTTGAGGATAACGGCTGCAGTGGCGGGGGCACCAACAGATCTACAAAAAAATTAGTAAAAATGTTATAACACGAAAAAAATATATGGATCTAATACATGAGAATCTTCAAAACATGAGAAAAAAAGATATAAGAAACAATCTCAAAAACCACCGGTAATGGTGATGGGCTGTGATCAGGGTGGTGTGAAGCTGAGTGTTTTTGTTTCGCGTCTGTGTGTGTTTGTGAGGGTGAAATGTGTTGATAAGAAGTGTCAAGAATGGTGGAATACGGAATGGGTTTTTTTCTTTTCCTTAAATGCAGTTTAAATGCAGGATGTTTTGTATACTCAAGCAACAGTTCATATTCATCTATACATTCGATGCTGCAAATAAATGTGACTCCAACTTTAAAAGCTATCAAAAGCTTTCAAAAGAAGCTCAAGATTACAGAACTTTGTGAGCTTAATCTTCATAATAGAGTTGCCAAGCTCAAACCATTAATTCACATCATCAATTAATGCTCAACTTGCAACTCCCACTTATTTATATTAGCTTAAACCACTTATTTGAGTTTCTTGGCTTATGACATTAATGCTAACATTCAATATGGGAACTCAATCTTTATATATATATAGATATAGATATAGATACTTTGTTGGTGCATTTTAATATTTTTGCTCTTAATGTAGTTTTTTTGTCTTGCGGTGTGTTAATGTCACTTTCTTAATTAAACGTCTTGGAATATTGCGTGACTTTGATATTTGATATGACCGTGTAAATTATGTCGATGTTACATATTGAAAATGGTAGTATATAATAAAAATATCTTCACACTATCATCTTAACAATGGAGCGGGTTTATGATTCGGACTTGGGTCATTGGATCTGATTTTTTATTATACGAGTTATAATTTATACTCTTGAATATACTAATTAATTACTTTATACTCTTGGATCTGATTTTTTATTATACAACAACAAGAACAACAACAACAACAACAAGAAAAACGCCACGGCCACCGGTAGAATGAATACTTAGCATTCATATTAATAGTACGTTACAAATTAAACATGCAATATTTTACTTCATGTAATACTGATAAACGGGCTAATACTATTGATTCGTTAGCAAGTAAGTTTATAGAAAATAATGTGACGAGCATTCAATTTTTAGTTAATAATTATTACTACACTTTGTTGGTGCATTTTAATATTTTTTCTCTTAGTTTTTTTGTCTTGCGGTGTGTTAATATCATGTTCTTAATTAAACGTCTTGGAATATTGCGTGACTTTGATATTTGATATGACCGTGTAAATTATGTCGATGTTACATATTGAAAAGGGTAGTATATAATAAAAATATTTTCACACTATCATCTTAACAATGGAGCAGGTTTATGATTCGGAGGATTTGACTTTTTAATATACGAGTTATAATTTATACTCTTGAATATACTAATTACTTTAATGTTTTATGCTTTAATAGTTTTGTTAAAAAGGAAATTTGTTTTATAGTTCGCTTTTAATAATGTAATTTATTTGAACAACGAAGTCCGTCTTTCACAAAAATTAGAGATTCAAACATGAACCGAAAATTAGTCCCGAACATTACGGAAAAAACAATTAGATCCAACATGTGTGCATTGCATGGGTCCTGAGGCAGTCCAAACCTGTGTGCATCGCACAGGGATGAATATAAAAGGTCTCCAACATTAATGTCATCGCTTCATAATTAAAATAATTTATGTAACTTATGAATATTAAAAAATTACATGTGAAGAGACTCTTTTCAATGTAACATCTTGAAAAAAGTCTCTTCACATATACTCTTTTAATGTCAATAAACTATTTTAATGTGTGTCATGCTTAGAAATGTGATACAATCACAACTTAGATATATAATGACGAAAATAAGTGCCAAAGATTATGCTATAAAAACTTATATACAGCATATGTGCAACTCAATAAAATATTTTAAATACGTATAAAGCTTAGCAAATGTGTAGCACCATGATAACTTAAATATAAAATGACGAAAATAAATGTCGAATATTACGTTATGAAAACTTCTATACAGCTCATGTGCATCGCACGTATTTTAAATCTATGAAAACTTCTATACAGACCATGTGCATCATTCAAAGAAAAATTTTCAAATATAACAAAATAAACCCTTGCACTTTACGTTTTAGGTTAAAAAAAATGACATAAACAAGCTCAAAGTATCAAATAAAAGAGCCCAAATAAGTAGCCAATATAACACGTCAATAAACTATTTTAGAAAAGGTGTGCTACCATAACAACTTATATAATAGTAAAAATAAGGGCCGAAGAATACACTATGAACACTTACATACAGCCCGGTGCAACGCACGAGTCTTCATGACTATATAATAATGAAAATAAGTACCCAATAACACATGTCAATAAACTATTTTAAATGTAACACATACTTAGAAAAGGTGTGATACCATCACAACTTAGATATATAATGACGAGAATAAGAGCCGAAAAATACACTATCAACAATTATATACAGTCTTGTGCATCGCACGGGTCCTAATGACTAGTATTAATAAACTTTAAGTAGATAAAACGGGTAGTTATTAGAGGAATTAAGCTCTATAACTACGATTATTTATTAATCTTTTTCAAAGTATATAAACCGGTCGCCCCGCTTTCATCAAGAAACGCAATGAAGAACTGATTAATACAATAACTTTTAGTTACCCATCTAGAATAACATATAAGAAAAAGAGGACTTTAAAAAAACATTATGTTAGCGTAATATAATGATATATATATGTATATATGATAAATGAGTCCATAGAAGAACCCATACATGCCATAAACGAACCCTACACCCAATCATAAGCCACCTTTATATTTCCCACCACCTTTTTTTACAAAAACACACATATCTTTGCAAACAAAACTTCAAGCATATAAAAAATACCAATCGCGACCGAGAATAAATGATCTTCAAACTATAGATTGCATCTGTATATTACGTTCGACCGAACTTTTTTTTTTTATTTCCGCTCCCCCCAGAAAGAACATATAGATTCTTAAAAACATATATGATTCGTAAATCATATATGATCGATCTTACGAATCATATCTTGATTCTTACCGATCATATATGACTTACGAATCATATATGATTCGTAAGAATCATATATGATTTGTTAAAATCGAATCATATATGATTCTTACGAATCATATATGATTTTTCTGGGCGAAAAAAATAAAGTTCATCGAAAAAAAAGTTCGTCGAAAGTATATAACAATGCATATCTATAGAAAGATAATTTAATTCTCGTCGCGATGGTATTTTTTTTGTAGCTTGACGATTTACGGTTTGCGAAAAATTTAAGTTTTTAAAAAAAGGTGGAAGTTTATTTTTTTATTTTGATAAAAAAATGAGTGGCTAAGATTGCTTGATGGGTTCTATGATAAAAGTTGGATCTATAAAGAACTTTTGGCTATATATATATATATAAGCATTTTTTGAAATTTTTGACACTTAAAGCCACGTAGACACTTTGCCACGTCGATAATTCCATGTTATATATCACAACTGATTTATCCCAGCTTTTCAATCAACATTGTTGACTTTCCACCCTTATTTAATAAACAACCAATAATTATGCAAGGTTACCATCTATGATATCCATTAATATCCAATCGTTATTTTTTCAAAATCTGCTAAATAACGAAAGTGTGTCAAATAATCACGTAATTCAACCCCTGTCATTTGCTTTTATCGTAGGAAACTCGGTCATCTCATTACAATTTAAATGATTGCATACCATTCGCTTCTTGTGTTTATATTGTAACGTCAACGTGATGTACTTTGCTTCTTTGTTATATATACCATTGGATGTTGACGGGTTGATATGGAGATGTTTTGAGAAAGTACTGATTGGAGCTTGAATTTCGATATGTCGACTTCTTAATGCTAACTCAGGTTAGGTTTGGTTTCTTCAATTAATTTCACGTCAAGTACTTGTATTATTGTTTTTAAGGTCTAGATTCATCTATTAAACATGAAATAAAATTTGATGTTGTCGTTGATGATTTGAATTCTTCTGTGGAATGTAGAATAATTCAAGTGAATTAAAGAAAGCATATAACGTGTTCGATGAAATATCGTCAAGAATTGTAAGACCAAGTATTCTAAAAGTTTGGCTTTTTGTTTATGCACTAACAAGCTTGACTTGAGTTTAACTTTAGTTGCAGGGGTATGTATGAGACTCCACAGTTGTTTTAGCCGTTTATAGCGTTGAGCCAAAAATACAATTGAATTTTGTCTATCTCATTTT
This sequence comes from Artemisia annua, assembly GCA_014162995.1. Taxonomy (NCBI): domain Eukaryota; kingdom Viridiplantae; phylum Streptophyta; class Magnoliopsida; order Asterales; family Asteraceae; genus Artemisia; species Artemisia annua. The sequence continues at coordinate 29,639 of LBNU01021751.1, forward strand.
TGTTATCTTATTTCAATATTGCTATCTTATTTGGTGGCAATATTAGATTAATAATACTCTACCTTAAATGTTATTCGCCTCGATGCCGGGATAAGTATGTTGTCTTTAAGATTATGAATTGGCTATTTGTGGACTATAAAGAGTGGAAGTGATCAAGTTTATGCTATTATGGATTATTTAATTCATATTTCAAATGATTTTAAAAGAAAGTGTTTGCTTGAATGTGAATAGAAGTCCAATACTTCTTTGTAATTCTGCATATGTGACGTGGAAATCAAAATAGGATGGTTAATTACCATAGATATAATATTTAAGTTTGGTTATTGACTTCTTATTTAATTATATGTTATAGATCATGGTTCTTGCAATCATAAATGAATGATGTTTCGATCTTATTCATCATTATAGAGTTTTGTTCATCGATTGTGCAGAGGAACAAGTTCATAGTAGCTAAATTGATTTATAATAGGATTTTGGCGATGACTATCGAAGGTTATTAAAATATTCACCTTTAAAAATGTCACAATTGTCATCCAAGCTAATGAACCCCATTAGTTGATGTTACAATTTTTATCTATTGTAAGCCTTAGGCATTCGATCATCAAAGATAGTCCACCATTTTTGGATGGATATTTACTAAATAGACATGTGGTTTTTTCATTTTTATGTACCTGTTGTAAAAATCTAGAACACCTATCTTAATAAGAGTTGTAAACATATACAGTTTTTAGATATCTATCTCATTGTTCATTACTATTTTTCTTTCTTAATACTGCATTCTTGAAAGACATAGGAATTTTCTTTTACTTCTGTACTTATAAGTTAACCCATGCTTTCTACGAGTTTATAGGCTTTTATGAAAGTTAACAAAGTTTATTTTGAACTTTTTATAAGTTAGCCCAAGATTGTTACAGTTTTATTCGATTTTATAGTATTTAACTATGTTTATGTTACACTTTTTATAAGCCACCCGTTATTTATTACGGGTTTATAGGCTAGTTACTATAAAAAGGTATGTTTAAGAAACTTAAACAAGAAAAGTAGACTATTATATTTATAACGTCTTTCTGGTACAAGTGCAACAACAATTTATATATACAGCTAGCTAAGACTCATCCGAAGGGCGAGCTAGCTCTATAAATCGATTTTAGTGAAAATTATAAGACTAATTTATAAAGTTGATTATTTTATAACAAAAAAACGATTATAAAAAATATGTAATGAGAAACACAAATATATAATGAGTGACACAATGTTTCGAAAAAAATATATGTTTAAAGCCTATGCAAGCCCGCTGGGCGGGCTAGTTCCATAATTTTATTTTACTATATATACTTTTTTTTAAATAAAAAACACATTTTGTGTTTACGCAAAATTTAATTTATTTATTTGTAAAGTTTTATTAATAGTTTCCTAGATTAGATCGTTGCAATATTAAAAACAAGTTTAACTTGTATTTGTCACATTTGTTATTAAATAATCCAAGTTATGTAAGTCGTGTTAATGATAACCGAGATTAATTATAGGTACAATACACGATCTATGGTATACAGAATGATATACGTACTACGGGATTATTTTTTTGATCTTTCATAATATCTAACGGTGATTGCGTGGTAGCTGATAACTGAGATTATACCCGGTGATCACGTAAGTCGATAAATGAAAAACGGGATTCAATAGACAGTAGCTTAATAGGTTTAACTTGAATAGTATCGTATGTGATAACACTTGCATACTGAGATGGTGTTTTTGAATTACACTTCGCTTTTTATAGGGATCATCGATATACTTTGAACGCTTGCTCAATGCAAGAAATCAATGAAATGTAATGATTCCTTAACAATATACATTAAGCGATAATGAATGTGCGATCTTTCATAACACATGACATGATTAATAAGATGGCAACGAGAACCGTGATCACACATGATGTTCACGTAAGTCATGATAATGATTGAATGCTAATGATGCTTGCACGGGGACGGAAACGGAAATGGGGATGGGGACGGGTACAAGTACTGAGAAACAGCAATATTCTAAAATTCAAGAAACGGGTACGGCAGGGAAACGTCTATGTGTTTTATAATATTTTAGTATACGATAAATTGTCTTAAAAAAAATATTACATAACATTCAAAAATGCAAGTGATGAGGCGAAACGTGTTACGCTTTTAAGGGGTCATTTAATCCCTAAATCATTATTTTATGATCAAATATTGCCTTAAATTGTTCCTTTTGTCATTTTAGGTACTTTCAGGAGGAATTCTCAAAAACATTGCATTTTGGACGTTTTTGGAGCATAAAAGTGAAGAAAACGACAAAGTCTCAAATCAAGCTGGAATTCCTACCTGACGGCGTCAGGCTTTGGATGCTGACGCCGTCACCTTAAGATGAAGGAGTGGATTCAAACTCTACTAGACAACCAAGGAAGGACTCAACACTTTTACACTTGACGGTGTCAGGTGTTAAGAAAAGTAGGCCGTCAGGTGTTAAGCTAAAGAGAAACGGCCCAGAAGGTTTAAAGAGTGACGGCGTCAGAAGTAGATCTAGGTGATCCGAAAACCCTAGACATGGCGAGTTGACGGCGTCAGGACCTATAACCTGACGCCGTCAGAGTGTAAAATCTATATATACTTTTCCAATTTTCATTCATGAAGTGTGTAACTTTTGGGAGAACTTTAGGGATAAACCCTAGCTCAAATTCTCAGCCTTTTTCAAGGGGTTTTCACCCTTGTTTCATCTTTGATTAATTAAAAATAAGTCTTCCTTCAAATCATTCAATATGTCTATGTGTTGCATGATTATATCTTATGCTTGTCTTTTAATTAACATGTTAGGCTAGGTTTCTCTTGTGTTTGCTTAGATCTAATGAAACCTAGCTATTAATTACTTGTTGTTGGTTTTCTACTGATTGTTGTGGGTGGGTGATGTCGATGTTAGGCTTAAGAAAACTGGCTAACTTCCAATTGGTAACTTGCTTGAACGTCTTAAGAAACATGAATCGGATGTGTACTACGATTATATGGTTGTATTTAATGCATAGGTAATTACTAGTGATTTCATAGTTTGGATACTAAACGTGTCACTATAGAATGAATCGGATGTATACTACGATTATATGGTTGTATTTAATACATAGGTAATTACTAGTGATTTCATAGTTTGGATACTAAACGTGTCGCTGTAGAATGAAGTTTGCACTTATAGAGTTAGGGAAGATCGTACACGGCCCTACGAATGGTTTAAAGGAATACAACCCGTCATCCACACAATTGTAACAAACCAATTAACCGGTAAAAGATAGCTAGGGAGTAGTGAAATCTAAGTAAACACACTTTTCTCCACATAAGTTTCACAACCATTTACTTTCTTGTTATTTTATTTTCTTTGCATTTGTAGTTATTTGGGTTAGTTGGCTAGCAACTAATTCCGCCCACTCCTCCAATACCCGAGACTTTTACTTGCTTTCCATAAAATATAAAAATACAAAAAGAACCATCCCTTACCCTTAGACCTAATTAGAGTAGTTTTCAATCCTAACGACAGTATTCCCCAAGAGAATGATCAATCCCCTGGTACTTGCCACTTCACTATACTACATCGGTCAGGTACACTGCCTGATGGGGATTGCAAGCTTCTCAAGATCCCTTGAGAGGTAAAACCTACTGCGAAGGTTGCGAAACCCAGGCATCAAGTTTTTGGCGCCGCTGCCGGGAAATAGTTATTGTTTATGTTGAATTTTATTTTTACTTAGGTCTACTCACTAGATTCCTTTCTAGTGAGATTTTATTTTGTTTTTCTTGGTTTTCTTGTAGTCTATCTTATTCTTTGTGCTTTTGTTCGTAATACTTCTTCATGAGTAATATCGATCGTTTGGTCCCTGTTATTCGTGTTTTCCGTCGTAGGAACTTCCAACTACCCAACCTACCCCCTATTGCTGAAAACGAAAACCCACCAAATCTGTCACCCGATCATCACTTTAACAACAATTCTGATATGGACGAATCTGACCAAGACACCGACCATGAAAATGGCCCTTTTTATTATTCGTCGGATTCCGATGAGGAGTTAGGGGATGGGGAAGTGATAGATGATCCTAAGGGAGAAGAGGGAGCTAACCCTCTCAAGTATGTTGACCCTAGAACAAGGATTGAGAAAGATAGTTTGTTTAATATGCAATTTCCTTGTAAAATTGGATTTAGAAGCTTCGATGCTTACCTTAACTCGTCTTTACCTATGAACATAATCTCACGCACTGAATATAATAGAATCATGGTGAATGAGTTAGCGTACCAAGGAGATAATATTGTTGATAGAACTAAAACATTGCATGTGTTTGTTGGGAGCTTTGTTTATTTAGTTGACTTTATGGTTATGGAGAATCTAGGCGAGTTTGTTGATAGTAACTTAACCCAAGTTGTGTTTGGAAAGCCCTTCAAAAGGTTAACCAAATTAGACGAAAAACTCATGGAAGGGTTAATTACATTTTCAGACGGGGATAAAGATTTTGTATATCAAATGCCCCGTGCACACCCTAGGTTTAAGAATTTTTCTATTGAGGGATGTAATAGGCTTCCCCCTCGCGACATGTTGAGTGAGAAGGATATAAGGAAAGGGCTCAAATATCCCCATGAAAAGAATAAGAGGTATTATCGCGGATGTTTAGAGCTAAGTGATGACTATAAGAGAGATGAGGCAACAATTAGGAGGCTCACACCTTGATACGTGAGCATTAGTGACACTAGGTGAACGTGACTTTGAGTCTAGCTACAAGACTCGTTAATAAAGAAAAGCGCTTCTTGGGAGGCAACCCAAGCTTCCGTATGTATGTATGTTTTATTTTTATTTGTTTGTTTGTTTATTTTATTTTATTTGTTTCCGTATGTATGTTTTATTTTTATTGCTAACAATTCATGTTTCAAATTACATTGTGAAAATGCTTTATTTTATTTTTAACTTCGTCTTAACTACATATAAAGGTATTTTGCAAAAGATAAGTGTAAGGGAAATCTAAATTTGTTTAAAAGAACGAATTGAACATGAATCGTAGCAATATAAAATGAACATACATATTAGTATTTGTTTGAGTCAAATGCTTGTATCGAGTCAAAATGAAATTTTGCATGATTTCAGGAATTAAGGTATTTGTTTTTCCAGAAATTTTCCGGAAACTGAACATAAAAATTCTGTCAGATCAGTTCTGACGGCGTCAGGCTTTACAACCTGACGGCGTCAGGTACTATTTCCAGAAAAGTTTTTAAAATTTAGTTTTTCTGCCGGGATTATGAAATTTACTGCATCTTTAACTCCAGGAATTTGCAAACTTTCATTCCACAAGCATTATATCATTATATAGATTTTACCGCCGATTTTACGCAAGGTTTGCCTAGATTGTTTTCTCAGGTTTAACAGGTTATATTTGACAAGAAGATAAACATGACATTTAGTTCATGACATAANACGCATCAAGTTTTTGGCGCCGCTGCCGGGAAATAGTTATTGTTTATGTTGAATTTTATTTTTATTTAGGTCTACTCACTAGATTCCTTTCTAGTGAGATTTTATTTTGTTTTTCTAGGTTTTCTTGTAGTCTATCTTATTCTTTGTGCTTTTGTTCGTAATACTTCTTCATGAGTAATATCGATCGTTTGGTCCCTGTTATTCGTGTTTTCCGTCGTAGGAACTTCCAACTACCCAACCTACCCCCTATTGCTGAAAACGAAAACCCACCAAATCTGTCACCCGATCATCACTTTAACAACAATTCTGATATGGACGAATCTGACCAAGACACCGACCATGAAAATGGCCCTTTTTATTATTCGTCGGATTCCGATGAGGACTTAGGGGATGGGGAAGTGATAGATGATCCTAAGGGAGAAGAGGGAGCTAACCCTCTCAAGTATGTTGACCCTAGAACAAGGATTGAGAAAGATAGTTTGTTTAATATGAAATTTCCTTGTAAAATTGGATTTAGAAGCTTCGATGCTTACCTTAACTCGTCTTTACCTATGAACATAATCTCACGCACTGAATATAATAGAATCATGGTGAATGAGTTAGCGTACCAAGGAGATAATATTGTTGATAGAACTAAAACATTGCATGTGTTTGTTGGGAGCTTTGTTTATTTAGTTGACTTTATGGTTATGGAGAATCTAGGCGAGTTTGTTGATAGTAACTTAACCCAAGTTGTGTTTGGAAATCCCTTCAAAAGGTTAACCAAATTAGACGAAAAACTCATGGAAGGGTTAATTACATTTTCTGACGGGGATGAAGATTTTGTATATCAAATGCCCCGTGCACACCCTAGGTTTAAGAATTTTTCTATTGAGGGATGTAATAGGCTTCCCCCTCGCGACATGTTGAGTGAGAAGGATATAAGAAAAGGGCTCAAATATCCCCATGAAAAGAATAAGAGGTATTATCGAGGATGTTTAGAGCTAAGTGATGACTATAAGAGAGATGAGGCAACAATTAGGAGGCTCACACCTGGATACGTGAGCATTAGTGACACTAGGTGAACGTGACTTTGAGTCTAGCTACAAGACTCGTTAATAAAGAAAAGCGCTTCTTGGGAGGCAACTCAAGCTTTATTTGTTTTGTTTGTTTGTTTATTTGATTTTATTTGTTTCCGTATGTATGTTTTATTTTTATTGCTAACAATTCATGTTTCAAATTACATTGTGAAAATGCTTTATTTTATTTTTAACTTCGTCTTAGCTACATATAAAGGTATTTTGCAAAAGATAAGTGTAAGGGAAATCTAAATTTGTTTAAAAGAACGAATTGAACATGAATCGTAGCAATATAAAATGAACATACATATTAGTATTTGTTTGAGTCAAATGCTTGTATCGAGTCATAATGAAATTTTGCATGATTTCAGGAATTAAGGTATTTGTTTTTCCAGAAATTTTCCGGAAACTGAACATAAAAATTCTGTCAGATCAGTTCTGACGGCGTCAGGCTTTACAACCTGACGGCGTCAGGTACTATTTCCAGAAAAGTTTTTAAAATTTAGTTTTTCTGCCGGGATTATGAAATTTACTGCATCTTTAACTCCAGGAATTTGCAAACTTTCATTCCACAAGCATTATATCATTATATAGATTTTACAGTCGATTTTACGCAAGGTTTGCCTAGATTGTTTTCTCAGGTTTAACAGGTTATATTTGACAAGAAGATGAACATGACATTTAGTTCATGACATCAAGTTTTTGGCGTCGCCTTAATCTTGAAGATATCACATCATCTTGGAAGAAGATCTAACCATGTTACCACACGATCTGTAACACCCCCAAATTTATGATTTAGCAGCGGAAAAGTAATTTGGGTGTTACGGGGAGGATCGAAATCATTTTCACATAAAACGGCTTAAAAGAGGCGTTTTGAAAGTTATTTGTCATTCAAATAATTCTTTTGATAAATGATGAAACATTTGGTTTAAAAATCTCTTTAAAAGATATAAAGGTTTGTAAGAATGACCTATTTGATTTTTACACCATTTTAATTTATCAGAGTAATAAATGCCCGCTCCGTGTCTTGTCCCGCTCCGTTAATTACCTGAGATACACATGCTTAAAAGTGTCAACACAAAGGTTGGTGAGTTCATAGAGTTTTAATGAAAAACCATTTATTTCATTGGATTCATGAGTATTTAGTAATAATTGTAATAAACATTGATAGTGATAAGACTAGTAATGAGTGATGTTGATTATAATCACAAATAATTTATATATGTATTCAATCAAATTCAAGTATTGGAGCATAATCCTAACATGAGATGGAAACTCATGATACTAATGTAGTGAGACCTATAATTCAAGTCTAGTCAAATACCTATACAGTTGTATCTAGATATATGTGGGAGACATATATTTTCTTATTGATATTGCCCCAAGCCTCATGACACACAAAACATTAACAAATACTGTAAAACGGCGGGTGATCATCAAGTCAATGATGAAAATTCGCCCTCGAATTATAGGTGATTTGCCAATTCCTATTTGTACTCAAATATAGTGTATCATGACTAATACGACTAACCGTTAGGCATTCCGTCAAGTATTAGTGGGATAGGATGTCAAGCCTCAACAGGTTTCGAAGCTGTTCACTATATTCGCGCTCACAACAAGTGATTAATGGCTCATGATAGAGGGACTTTATGGCGTTAAGGTAACTTAAGCAATATCGGGGTAATGGTGTAACTAGAGTATATGTGCTCTTCCTAGCAATTATTTCTGTTGGAACATAGAAATATCATATAGAGATATGAGAATCATTCAGGATGTTATAGTAAAATCAAATATCATGTCACAATAATCAGTTTGGAAATATTATCATCTGAGTTCAGTAATTCTAGTCAAGCAATTTGCCAGTAACATATATATCACATCTTAAGTCATAAACCATATCAGATAAGTATTAATTAGGAAATTGATTTGAATCATGTAAGTTATTCATATACTTATAAAATTATCAAACTAAATGTAAGCATGTATCTCCCCCAAAGAGTTAAAACAAGTATTAGAAATGGGGCTATGACTCACCTGGAGCGATACTAGAAATGATGAAAAGTAAATTCGGGTGAGATTATGGGAACGATTATGGAAACGTCTTCAATATGGATCCTGATAAATAAATTTATCTAAGAATCTAACCAAATACTATTTGGTATATACGAAACGAATAACGAATAATGATTAATGAATAATGATTAATTGTTATGATGAAAAGATGATATGCAAATGAAATTCTTACGTTTATAATAATATGACAAAATATGTTATTATTTCCAAAGTTCTTCCTTTTTAATAATGATGAAAATAATATATAATGAATATGAGTTTAAATATCGTTATATATATTATTAACGTAAAGTTAAATAATATATAAATAAAATATAATTTAATATGCATATGACGTGATTAAGTTTACGGGAAGAGAAAATAACTAAGAATTTTAAATAGAATATGTTGGTCCTTGTCCTTTTCCAATTTTACAATTTTTATCCTAACGACGTTAGCGTTACACCGTTAGTCCTTTTTATATATAATTTACATTTATAGTCCACTACTTGTCCAAAATAACTTATTGGTCCTGGAATATGATAATATATCAAATTATATCCTATAGATTCTGTTTTTACAGTTTCAGCCCTTACTTTTAACAGTTTGACAGTTTTAGTCCTCCTAAGTGTTGTCGCGTTACATTTTTAGTCCAAACGTGTAAGAAAAAGTGGGACAAATTATATGAAAATTTCCGTAGCTTATTTAAGTTTATTAAAGCTTATTTCAACTGTTTATTTGATAAAAGAGCTTATTTTTATATAAATGGGCCGTTAATGTACACTAACAAGGCCCGTTAAGAAATTTAGAGGCGAGGGCATGGAGATTGTTTTGGGCCTGCACTTGGGTTATTTTAATGATTCTAAAAATATTTCGTATGGGCCCAGTAGGCTCATGGATCGTTGACTCTTGTTGGACTTGAATTAAGCCCAACCGAATAATATAACTTTTAAAAAAATTGATTTCTAGTTTATATGTAGCGATTTGGTAGATTCAAAAAGGGAGATTTTAAATGACGGGTTGAAGTTATTATTGAAAACTGAAAACACGAAACATGTAGATTTCCAGGTGTACTAACAAGTTGATCAAAAATATATATGTGTTACTTTTACGAATTCAAAATAAACAAGTCGTGAGTTGGCATAGTCGCATGTTTTAAAATCTGAAAAACTTATTATATTTTCTAAGTGTTGGCGGTATATATGAGTTGGTCGTTTCACTTTGGTCGATTTAGAGTGTCGAGACGAGTTTATCTTTACGAGTTATATAGATGTAAATGATAGCTAGCTAGGTGGTCTATTAGATGGTGTAAAAATATAGTGTACTTGTTAAGTAAAATTTTCATATATACGTTCGTTTCTTGGGCTACATGGGACGTTTCTATATATGTTAAAGACATAGAATTTTGTCTAAGTGTTTTGTGTTTTAGTATTCGATTTAAACTAGGTCCCAAAATGAGTTTGTTTGATGCATGTAACGTAAAAATAAACGTGAAATATGTGTGCTACGTGACTCCTAGGCCTTCCAAGATAGAGGCTAATCACGTTTGTGTTTCTATATGTTTATATATACGTATGAATAAGCATGAAACTATATATGTTTGATATAATATCATACGTGATGCATGGACATGAACTAACGTATAAAAATGAAATCAATAGAGATGGAAACGACTTACAACACCTCTAGGGTGGTAGAGAATCGAAAGAAATGATTTGAAATACGAGTAAATGGCCACGTTCAATTTATAACAAGTATACGAATTATACTTTGCAACAAATCTTCTCGATAGCTTCTAATAGAGAGTACAAACACTTCTGGTCTTCCAGAGGTGAATTTGAGAGAGTATATGAATTATTGTGAGTGTTTGTATTGAAAGAGAATAAGGTGGTGATTGTAGAGTAGATATAGAAAGATTTTGGAACACGTATGGGTTCAAATAGTGCAATGAACATAAGCAACTATACATTGTCAGTGAATGGATGATTTCTTAGATATTCAGTGACTTTAAGAAGAATGTGTGAGAGCTTAAAAGGTGGAAGTTGTCCTTGTGATTCATAGATACATGTCGACTAGTTTATATTTAACCTACATGATTGTAAAATCGTGTAGAACTTGGTTCCTAGCTTATGAAACTCGAATATAATTATGAAATCATGCTTGAAATATTTTTAGGATCACGTAGAAACAAACCGGAGTTGAAACAGTTAAGTTTTGGATTAATTATATATGTCGAGTTGGTTGTTTTGGTCAAACACTTTGTCTTTTAAAAACATAGCATTTGTCGACCTTTGGATCTGAAATTTGGCACACTAATAGTTGGCTAGGTGAGAAATGAGACGGTATAAAAATATATGGGTGTCGCATTTAAAAATGGAGTGTACGAAGGTCGTTTTGTAGCTTGGTACCTAGTCGAAGTAATGAAATAATAGAACTAAATATGGGCTGATGAATAGTAACGATGAAATGAAGTTGGGCTAAAAATATTAAGGGCCCGTTAGGTGTAATTAAGGTTTAATTAAGATTAGTGAAATATTTAAGTTTTGTTTAAACGTGTCGAGAACTTGTTTCGTCATTTGGTGAATTTTGCAATATTGTAATCATGACCATTTAATATAATAAGAAAAATTTGAAATGTTTCCGTAAAAATGGTGATTAAAATAATGACAGAGATTTATATATAATTAACCGTTGTTAATTATATGGATTTTTGCAGTTCTCTACACGATCCACATCAAACGAATCAGGGGAGTATTTGTTTCATTCTTTCATTTTCTTTACTTTTACATCTTTTATGTGAACATTGGGGACAATGTTCGGTTTAAGTGTAAGGGGGGTAAATGAAGACACCTTAGAAAATGCTATTACGCTTGATTTTTGTTTTGTTTAATGGTAGATGTGTAATAAAACTGAGAGAAATATTTGTTAGGGCAATTTTAGTGCCAAATTTAAAAGTTTTTACAACTTATAGGAGTGAAACTTTAGGCATAATAAGCGTCTCATAGATAGGAAATTTTATTACTAGCCCAAAAAACAGTACCACTCAAAAAAAATTTATGAATAAGGTAGTGACCATCCGAGTGTTAGATTAATTGACTAACGCGCTAACGATCTAGTGTATGACTTGGTAACCATCCGTTATGCAAATAACGCACCAACGATCCAAGAAGTGCACTAGTGACCATCCGTTAGTTGAAGCGTCAAGGACTCGCGCTAGCGATCTACTAAGTTTATTTAGATGCTTATTTGTGTACCGGTAGTATTTAGATTCTAGAACTTGCGTTAGTGACCATCCCAAATCCGCTAGTGAGACTACATTCGTGTAGTTAGATTTACTACATGATAAGGGCTTAGGATAAACCCTTGTTTTACACCTGTAATATAATTACATTGAGTTCATTGGTCAAGTAATTCTCCCACACCCTTAGCGTTGTAATCATTTTTAGTACACGACCCCTAGTACACCCTTCAGAGCCTATCTTTTTGTTTGTTTACAATCCACCCCAAATGTACACCCAAATCGCCTTAGCCTACCTTGTATGCACTCATCTTTAGTGCATTATTGTGACAACATTTGTTTAAACCCTTAGTTAATTGTCTTATTGATTAAATGGTTGCTAAGTCGAGTCATATCTTGTACATATTGTTTTGGGACGATTGGGATTCATGGGTAAAGTACTAGTGTAATGGAGAATGGGGAAGACATCACTTATTACCCCCATATGTGCGTTAATATTTTAAAGTACTCCAAATTTTTCGATTATCTTAATTCAAATCATTAGAATAGTTAATTGTAAAGTATGCAAAACTTCAAGTGTAAGGGAGAACCGAGGCCCCTATGATGTATTATTTTGGATGGTAGGGCAAGAGTGTATGCAAAAAAAAAAAAAAAAAAAAAAAAAAAAAAAAAAAAAAAAAAAAAAAAAAATCGAACAAACAAGAAAAAACAAAAAAAATGGAAAAAGAAAAGTAGAAAAAAACATACGGACTACCATCCCGTTTCATTTTATGTTTATTTATGTTTTTGTTATTTTCTTTTTAGCTTAAGTTGAGTCGAGTCTTGGCTTAGCAACGCCACAATGTGCATGTATTTGATCAAGATAGTTAACCCGCCACCACTAAAAATACCCTTTATTCCAACAAACCGTATTTATCATATCCCTACACCTAACAACCCTTGAAAAGCCCTCTTTGATAGTTTATCTTACGTGCTTACGCCAATTGGAGGAGGTTTTTGATCCTTTCTTAGGCCTATGGTAATCTAATTGCTAAAGGGCTAGTGTATGGTTTCCGTGCTTTTTATGACTAGGGTAGAATAACTATTTGTTGTAATTACTTTTATATTAGTGTTAAATGACCCCTAGCTCATATTTTGATTGGAATAATTGAGGACAAGCAAATCTCAAGTGTAAGGGTATTTGATGAGGCGAAAAGTGTTACGCTTTTAGGGGGTCATTTAATCCCTAAATCGTTATTTTATGATCAAATATTGCCTTAAATCGTTCCTTTTGTCATTTTAGGTACTTTCAGGAGGAATTCTCAAAAACATTGCATTTTGGACGTTTTTGGAGCATAAAAGTGAAGAAAACGACAAAGTCTCAAATCAAGCTGGAATTCCTACCTGACGGAGTCAGGCTTTGGATGCTGACGCCGTCACCTTAAGATGAAGGAGTGGATTCAAACTCTACTAGACAACCAAGGAAGGACTCAACACTTTTACACCTGACGGCGTCAGGTGTTAAGAAAAGTAGGCCGTCAGGTGTTAAGCTAAAGAGAGACGGCCCAAAAGGTTTAAAGAGTGACGGCGTCAGAAGTAGATCTAGGTGATCCGAAAACCTTAGACACGGCGAGTTGACGGCGTCAGGACCTATAACCTGACGCCATCAGAGTGTAAAATCTATATATACTTTTCCAATTTTCATTCATGAAGTGTGTAACTTTTGGGAGAACTTTAGGGATAAACCCTAGCTCGAATTCTCAGCCTTTTTCAAGGGGTTTTCACCCTTGTTTCATCTATAATTAATTAAAGATAAGTCTTCCTTCAAATCATTCAATATGTCTATGTGTTGCATGATTATATCTTATGCTTGTCTTTTAATTAACATGTTAGGCTAGGTTTCTCTTGTGTTTGCTTAGATCTAATGAAACCTAGCTATTAATTACTTGTTGTTGGTTTGTTATTGATTGTTGTGGGTGGGTGATGTCGATGTTAGGCTTAAGAAAACTGGCTAACTTCCAATTGGTAACTAGCTTGAACGTCTTAAGAAACATGAATCGGATGTGTACTACGATTATATGGTTGTATTTAATGCATATGTAATTACTAGTGATTTCATAGTTTAGATACTAAACTTGTCGCTATAGAATGAAGTTTGCACTTATAGAGTTAGGGAAGATCGTACACGGCCCTACGAATGGTTTAAAGGGATACAACCCGTCATCCACACAATTGTAACAAACCAATTAACCGGTAAAAGATAGCTAGGGAGTAGTGAAATCTAAGTAAACACAATTTTCTCCACATAAGTTTCACAACCATTTACTTTCTTGTTATTTTATTTTCTTTGCATTTGTAGTTATTTGGGTTAGTTGGCTAGCAACTAATTCCGCCCACTCCTCCAATACCTGAGATTTTTACTTGCTTTCCTTAAAATATAAAAATATAAAAAGAATCATCCCTCACCCTTAGACCTAATTAGAGTAGTTTTCAATCCTAACAACACTATTCCCTGAGAGAACGATCAATCCCCCGGTACTTGCCACTTCACTATACTACATCGGTCAGGTACACTGCCTGGTGGGGATTGCAAGCTTCTCAAGATCCCTTGAGAGGTAAAACCTACTGCGAAGGTTGCGAAACCCACGCATCAGCAAGTAGACACTAAAGAGAAAGTTTTTTGGGTTTTGCACTTTTGAATGTTATGTGATATTCTTTTTAAAGACAACTTATCATATAATAAAATATTATAAAACACATAGACGTTTCCCCGCCGTACCCGTTTCTTGTATTTTAGAATATTGCCGTTTCTCAGTACCTGTACCCGTCCCCATCCCTGTTTTCGTTTCCGTCCCCGTGAAAGCATCATTACCATTCAATCATTATCACGACTTACGTGAACATCATGTGTGATCACGGTTCTCGTCCCCGTGCAAGCATCATTACCATTCAATCATTATCACGACTTTCGTTTCTGTCCCCGTGCAAGCATCATTACATAAAATATTCTACTTGTATATGATAAAGATGTCTACTTGAATAGTGATACAAGTTGGTCATGTTACGTTGGATTCTATGGAATTTGTTTGGGTGGACGATTGGTTGTTAGGGAGCGAAACCAGATAAGTCAGTAGCTATTAGATGTCATTATAATCAGATTAACATGTTTTGTGCCAATCTTGACTTAATCATATACCATGAGAAAAGTTCAATATGAAACAACTTTATCTATAAAACAAATGCTACAATCTACATCATCTAACTCTTTTAGATCTGTCGGTGCAAATTAATCTTTATTATAAATTAATAAAAAACGAAATGGTAGCTTTGTAATTACGCAACTCCACCTAACATCCCACCATAAAACTAGATCTATCTTAACTCTCTTCATCATTTACAACAAAAAAACCAACACTCAAAATCTCACCACATAAACAAAACCGAATACACAACATATCTACAAAAACCTTAAATCCGATTCAACGGCTGCGAGATACCGGCGTTCTTC
>LBNU01021751.1:69485-105248 GCA_014162995.1 Artemisia annua
GGACTTGGTGTTGGCAATCTAGTAATCTCAGGTTCATGAGGCAAGGGTATTTGAATACCAAAAGACTGTAAAGTCTCATTAACCTCAGAAACTTGCACATCAGGAGCATTATAGACAGGTGGTGATGGTGGACTGGGTAAGTTGGATGGTGATGGTTGGTCAGTATTTACCTCAGCAGTATTGGAAGGACCCTCATCAGTGGCAACTAATGGAGTACCATCAGCAGCTAGTCCAGCAGATAATGGAATACCATCATCAGCAGGTGGTGGAGAGGGTGGAGCTTCAGCAGCAAGACCCTCACCAGCTTCATTGTTACCTTGTGGCAACATTGCTGGTAAAAGAGGATGACAGGGTCCTACACTATTGGTTTTCATTGAGGCAAATACCTTCTTGGTAAGAGCATTAATAGGATTATGTGTTCTATCTACAGTTGTAATATTTAGTATTATTTGTAGAAACCTAGGGTACATTAAAAACTTATGTGTTTTTCTATCAATATTTTCCAGCAAATTCTCAAAAATAAATTTAGAAAAATTATAAGTTAACCCTTTAGAAAGACAAACAATACCACAACCCAATTGGGTAGAGAACTGATCCCATCCTCCTACTTTGTTGCTGATACACTGAAGTAGGGTGTGCACCAAGAACTTCCATACACAGCAGAATTGATTCTTGAGCCATTTGTCTGTTGCAGTCTCCTGATAGCCTGCAGCCCTTAGCCCTTCAAGAATCACTGTGACATTTGAATGAAAAACACCATCTTCATCATCTAATTGTAACCTCGTCCTTATCAAAGACTCTGTCACCACATACTCTGTTCCATCAATGGTTGCTACAATCTCTGTATCTGACCTTTTCCTTGCAGTTGCCCAAAATTGTCGCACCAAAGATTCATAAATTACATTTGGACTGTGTGTTAGAGCAAAATGAATCTTTGAACGCTTCAAGAACTCAACCATAGGATCATATTCTTCATGTCCTTTAGCCTTTCCCAAGAAGGCAACCTTGTTATGATCTGGTTTGAATTTTAGAGAAGCCATGGAAGATTGTGAGTGAATTGGGTTTGAATTTATTGAAGGAGAATGAGTTCAAATTTGATTGAGAGGGAATCAGTTGGTTTGGGCGAAGATATGATAGTTAGGGTATTTATATAAGTCACACGATTATCGGTCAAAATAATAGCAACAAATCGTTGACCAAATCCACCGTGTAAATTAAATTTTAAAACTTCGAACCTTTACCCTTCAGCAGAATCCATGGTCAATCTGCTGATCATCTAAGTCAATCAGCAGAAACAATTGGTAAAATATCTTCTGTAAATATCGAACGTTTACTATGCCACCCGTTACGCATTTATTACCCATTACTTTGACTCTGCTTATAAAATCTACCCCAAATCTCAATCTAAATCATTCACTTTTTCCCAAATCAGGATTGAAACCCTAATTTTCCAATTAACCCTCAATCTCCAAGCAATACAATGGCATCTAAACCCGAAATCATAGATCTCACATCTTCATCATCATCATCATCAACATCTAGTGATGGCTGGAATGCATATTTTCCACCCATTCCTCACCATAAACAACATCCAGTTACCACTAACCAAGGAACCAAACGAAAGCTTGAAAGGGGGGAACCAAGTCAAGCCCCGTTCCTGCTGACTCCAATTCCTCTGACGATTCAAACCCTTGGATAGGTTATCCTGCTTCAAATAGAGACCTAGTCTCTCCATTTCTCTTTACCTCGGATGAGGAATCTTCCGAGGATGAATATGAAGATCCCTCCTTTCTTCCTCCTTCCACACCTGAAAGACCATCTGCAAGGTCTAGGAAGACTAACCCTCCACTTCCAAAATCAAGAGAGGTGGTTCTTGGTCTTCCTTCTCAAGAAGGCAAGGGAGATGGCAAAGGGAACTGAGAGATGGAGCAGTTGTAAATGTGATGCTGCCAGGGGCCAAACTCATGTGTTCTTGAGCATCATCATCACATTTTCATCAATCCATCCTCTTTCATTTTCATCTTCAGCATCTTCATCGTCCTGGACATGCATATCTACCACATTTGGCTCTGATGATGTACTAGATAGGCTTTGTGTAGTTGAACATGTAATAGAATAGGCTTTACTTTTGGAATTGTTTGTAATCTGTAACTCTTCTTATGAAAGAATGAATCACTTTTTGAGTTAATCTCTGTGTTGCACATGTCATATTTTACTTCAGTAGAAACAATGTTACACACATGTATTCCACTTCAGTAGTAACCAAGAGTAGCAATTGTAACACCTTCAGCAGGAACAATGAAAAACTCTTTTATCCTATTTCAGCATTTACACTTACTTATTCAGCAGCAACAATCAGCAGCTCACAATTCATAGTTCAAGTAGCCAACTATAACCAACTACACACAACTGCATTCTGCAAAATAGACATAAAGTAGCAAACCAAACATACAAACTAACATGCTTTTACACACATTAGATGGTTAGTGTTAGAAATCTAAAAGTTATACAATTTTACAACAACAATCAATCCTCCCCTGAGGCAAATGCCTCCCCTTAGGCTTATGCCTCCCCTTAAATATTGCATTCAAGGGTTAACCATCCCAATGTGGACCACTAAGTGTTGAAACCTTGGTCCTTCAAAGGCTTTAGTTAATAAATCAGCCACATTTTTATATGTGTGAATTTTAACAACATTTATCAAATGTTTTTCATATGCATCTCTTATGAAGTGGTGTCTTATCTCAATATGCTTTGTTCTGTTGTGAAAAACTGGATTTTTAACAATGCATATGGTACTTTGATTATCAATAAAGATTGTGGTGTTCATGAAGTTAAACCCATAATCAAGCAACTGATTTTGTATCCAAAGTACCTGCCCACAACAATTGGCAGCAGCAACATACTCTGCTTCAGTAGATGATGTAGCCACAATGGTTTGCTTCTTGCATTGCCAAGAAATCAATCTTCTCCCTAGAAATTGGCAACCTCCAGTAGTGGACCTTCTATCCAGATTTGCACCAGCATAGTCACTATCACTATAAGCTTCCAACTTGAAAGGGGACTCTCTTGGGTACCAAAGACCTAGAAAAGGCTGGCCTTTAAGGTACTTGAAGATCTTTTTGACTGCATTCAAGTGAGAAGTAAGTGGAGTAACTTGATGCCTTGAACAAGCACTCACAGCAAATGTAATGTCAGGCCTAGAAGCTGTCAAATACATCAAAGAACCAATCATAGATCTGTATAGGTGAACATTCACAGCTGGATCTGATTCATTGTTGTTCTTTGGTTTAGGAGCTTCATAGGGAGTGGTGGCAGTTCTGACACTTTCCATACCAAACTTTGTCAAAATGTCTCTCACATATTTCTCCTGATGGATAAATATGCCATCTGGTTTCTGCTGAACCTGTAGACCCAAGAAGAAAGTAAGCTCCCCCATGGCACTCATCTGAAATTCACCCTTCATTAAGTCTTCAAATTCCCTGCACCAAGCTTCTTTGGTGGATCCAAAGATAATGTCATCCACATAAACTTGCACAAGTATAATATCCCTTGAATCCTTCTTTAGAAAGAGTGTTTTGTCAATGGCACCTCTCCTGTAGCCATGCTTCAGTAGAAACTTTGAGAGCCTAGCATACCATGCCCTTGGTGCCTGATGTAAGCCATAAAGAGCTTTGACCACCTTATAAACATATTCAGGGTGATCTGGATCTTCAAAACCTTTGGGTTGAGTGACATAAACTTCTTCTTCAATCTCACCATACAAGAATGCACCTTTGACATCCATCTGATATACAGTAAATCCTTTGTAAGATGCATAGGCCAAGAAAATTCTTATGGCCTCAACTCTAGCAACAGGTGCAAAAACTTCATCATAATCTATTCCCTCTTCTTGCCTGAACCCCTGAGCCACCAATCTTGCCTTGTTTTTGACAACTATACCTCTTGCATCTCTTTTGTTCTTCAAGATCCATTTTGTCCCAATAGCATACTTCCCATCTGGTAAAGGAACCAATATCCAAACCTGCTGATGCTTGAATTGTTGCATTTCCTCTTGCATTGCCTCAAGCCAACTATTATCTGCAAGGGCTTGTGGAACACTGGTTGGTTCCATTTGAGAGAGAAAACAAGCAACCATACAATGTTGAAAGTCTGTATGATTGTCTCTCTGCTGCTGGGATACATAAGACATAAAAGCAACTTCTCCATACTTTGTCTTCTTCACAGTGCTTCTAGTATGAACCGGATCTTTAGGATCACCTATTATATTCTCCATTGGATGATTAGTGTGAATCCTTTTTGTTGCATTGGGGTTGACATCAATGGTTTTGTCAAGATTGGTCACATGGGATTCATAGTCAGTATCATAGGAAGAGGAAGTGAAGATGCCAGCTTTGGGTTGGTGATTACCAAGATCTGAAGGACTTGGAAAACGTGTATAAGGCTCACCAAAGTCTGTTGACACACGAGTAGAAATAGGAGTAGAAACTGATGGAGCATCAGCAGTAAAGAGGTTATCAGTAGAAACAGGAGTACTGTCAGTAGAACTGTCAGCAGAATCCTGATTTCCACTGATTGCTTGTGCTGATTGTCTCAGAAGTGCTTCAGCATCATTTGTAATCTTTGCACCAAGTTTCTCAGCTTCTTGAGTAGCAGCATGTTCTTGTGTCATGAGCTTAGCAAGATCCTCTGCATAGTATGACTCATCTTCATCTTTCTCAGAAGTATCTTTTGCACTGTTTCCTACAAAATGGTTAGGAGGAATGGAAGGTACAACAATAGTTAGTTCATCAAATTCAGACTCATCCTCTGAGTCTTCATACTGTACACCTGCATTGTTAGATGGAGCATCTCTTGTACCTGCAGATTGATTAGCAACAAATCTAGTATACCCCAAAGAATCAGTTAAGTAATCCAGGTCAAAGTACCAAGCATGACCATGACCTTGTACATTAGGTTTGTCTTCTAGGTATCTTAGATTAAGAGTCTCCTCTATCCTTTTAGCATTCAGGTTATATACCCTATAAGCCTTACTATGAGCTGAATATCCCACAATGTATCCCTCATCAGCTTTGCCATCAAATTTCCCAAGTGGGTCACTGGTGTTCAAAATGGTCACATGACAGCCAAAAGGTCTTCGGTAATGAACAGAAGGAACTTTCCCTGTTAGAAGTTCATAAGGTGTTTTTGTGTGAGGTCTGGTGATAGATACCCTGTTTAGAACATAGCAAGCAGTGCTTACTGCTTCAGTCCAAAACATTGTGGGTAACTTAGAGTCTGCAAGCATGGATCTTGCTACCTCTATTAAGGTTCTATTCTTCCTCTCAGCAACCCCATTTTGTTGTGGGGTCCTGGGATTGCTATAGTCCCTTTTTATCCCCTTAGAATTACAAAAATCTATTATCCCCTTAGCAAACGGCTACAGGTAAAGACAACTCAAATCCGTTTATAGTTAATGATTTACTAAAAATCATATGGTTATCAGTGTACCNATGATCAATACTTCTCACTTGAGTTGGACCAAAGAGGTCCATATGTAGCACCTGAAGTGGATCTGTGATATTGCTCACTGCTGTAATGGCTTTGTAAGAGGCTCTGTGTTGTTTTCCTTTGTTGCAGGCAACACAATTGTGTTCATTGGTGAAGACCTTGGAAGGAAGCCCTTGAACAAGACCAAGTTTAGCCAACTTGTTGATGGTCTTGAAATTCACATGAGCCATCCTTCTATGCCATTTGGTAGATTCATCCAAGGAAGCTTTAGCCACCAAACATGTTAGATCACTGTCAAGTTGTACCTCATTTAAGTTGAATGTGTACAAATTATTGCTTCTTGGAACCCTCAGCAGAATTGGTGTATCTGCTGGAAGTTGGAAGTCTTTGTTGAGTACCAGACATTCATCTTCGGAGAAGAAAACTTTGTTCTTTTTATCACAAATTTGTGACACTGAGAACAAATTAAAGTGCTGCAGTTCCTTCACATAAAGTACATTTTCAAAATCCAGCATGGGTGTTCTGATAGTTCCTTTTCCTGTGATTCTACCATTTCCTCCACCAAAGGTCACATTGGTATAAAGTTAATCATCTTTTCTCTGTTTCCTGACATGCTCCTTGAACAACCACTATCTACTATGCCAACTTCTTTACTTAGTAATGGATGATCCTACAATAACAACAAAAAAATATACAAAATATAAGTACACTTTGGAGACTCAAGTCATTACTGACTTGAGCCTGCCTTGTAAAATACAAGGATGGAAGGTGTTGTAGCTTCAGATGTTGAGGTGGTAACCAAGTACCTCAAGCTTAGCTCTTTTGGATCTCAGTACATGTCTTTCAGGATGCTCTTCAATCTTGGTCTTCAGGTCTATGCAGAACCTTACATTTGCAGCAGTTTTGATTGGAGAAGCCATCATGAAGTACATAAGCATAGCCTTAACCCCAGCCTTATCAATATCTGACCATCTTTGAAAAGAAGGGTTCCCAAATTCATCAACGAAGCATAGGCCTCTTTCTGGTAGCTCAAGGACTGTGTTGTTGACAAATGTAACCCCTTCACGAAGGTTTCTGTCGCAGTCAGTCCAGGAACCTTGATCTCTGCTTCAGTACCAATTCTTTTCCTTTTCTTTTGAGAGGGCTGAGACGATGCTTCCTGAGATGGGATGGCCTGAATGGCTTGTACTGAAGGTGGCATCAGAGAGGGAATCCCAAGTTCTTTATGTTTCTGGGTTAGGTGATTATAACGAGTTCCGAGGGATTTCATCAGTTTCGGGACCACTATATTGTTTTTCTTTGTAATGATTGGAGCTAGTTCATCGAGCTCAGTGATCCCGAAGTCAGTGATCTTGAAAGGATCATGAACCTCAAAGTTTCATTTGTCCTGACCCCTGAAGACGGTGACTACTGCAGGATTGGTTTTCAAATGGATTTTAACATCAGTGATAGTTTCAGGGTTTAATCTATGTGTCATGATCCATGTGTATCTGTCAATGTTCTTTTGCCTGTTTTCATCAGCTTTCTTCAGCTTGGCATCCCTCTTTTGTTTGAGCTCCACAATTCTTGCCTCCTGAGCCCTTTTGAATTTCTCACCACCTTCCCTGTTTACCAATTCTTCAGGGTTGATCCCAAGAGACTGAGCTTCTTCATTTACCACTTCAATAAGAGCAGGTTTGCTAATCCTCTCTTCCTCAGCTTCCTTTCTTTCTCTATCCACCTTGTCAAGATATGCTGAAATTTCATTCTCAGTCATCCAATAAGATATCCCATTGATGACATAGGGAATCTTGGATGTTTCAGCAGAGCCACTCCTGACCTCTGAGGGAGTAGGCACCAGGTGAGTGTCAGGTTCCTCGAAAAGCTTCTTCTTGCCTTTGTCCTGTTGAGAGGAAGATGTTTCAGGTTCCTTGTATGAGGATATTGGAGTAACCTGAGCAGAAATCTTCCCCTCAGTGTATGACTGAGGTGTTTCAGTAACTGGGACTTCAGTGGTAGGATCTTCAGTATTCTCCTCCCCCTCAACTGTTGCGGGAACGTCAGCAAGAGCAAAAGTTGGAGTGTCCACTGCATCAGAGGAACCTTTGAAGGCCTGGAACATTTCTGACATCATTTCCTTGATATCCTTAGTATCTTGTTGAATGGAAGACACCTTGGATTCAAGGGAAGCCTGAGAGCTCTCAATGGCATACAGGCGAGAGCCAAGAGACCAGGCCACTGAGCTAGATGACTTAGCCCAGTCAGCTACCTGTCTTTCAAGAGCGCTGAAGGAGGTCTAAATCCCTGTCACTGAGGAGCTAAGAGATTGAAGATCCAAGGATTTGAGCATGGTGACTAATTCAGGAAGGCTGGCAGTTTGCTGAATAAAGTTCTGAGAAGCCTGAAGTAGTCTGTTGTTGAGCTCAGGATCCTCCTTGACAGACTCCTGAATGGTCTCAGTCAGATAAGCTTGTTGAAGGATGTAACAAATTTATTCATGTGGTCCCTCAAGGTGGTCAGGTTGTGGTCAACACCTGCCTGCTGTTTCACAACATTGTCATGAAAGTCTTCAACAGCATCCTTGAGATTGAAGTAATGAGTAGCCTGTTCAGTGTGCATTTCAAAAACTTCATCAGTGAACCCTTGGAGAAGACCTGAGGTTGCCTTCCTTAAAAATATGATCATATGACGGCCAGTGAGAGCAATATTATCATCACTCTTGTCCGAGGAAACAGAAGGTTCATCTTCAGGGTGAGACCCCTCAGGTTGAGAGTCCTCTACAGCGTGGGATGGAGACGGATGGGTTGGTTCAGTAGGCTCATTTATTTGTTCATCAGTCTTGTTGGGAATTCTGCTAAGTGTGAATTCCACTGATGGTTACTGCTGAAGGGAATCTGCTGACGACCAGATTCTGCTGATGAAGTATTACTGCTGAAGACATAGTTCAGCATGTTTAGTTTCTGCGGACTTAGTAAAACCGCGTATTATGTAATGTAGTTAGGATATGCATGAGTTATATTAGGAAAAGATAATGCATATTATTTAAAGTTTATTGAAGATACGTTTCTTGGGAAACGGTTTAGGTTAGGGTTCCTTGTCTATAAAAGGAACACAAGTTTATGTTTTATAAAACGAACGAGTTTACAAGTTTTCAATATATAATCCATAGAGGATTAAGTGTTCTTAGTATTTATTGTTTATGCTTGTATTTGTTTTCCGCATTAGAGTACAAGCTTTGGAGATTCTCTATTTCTCTATTAGAGTGTTTGTGATTACATAGACACTGCTAACGATCAACGAGAGCTACAAGATCTATCAAGGTTAGATAGATTCAACAAGTCTCCATGTCATCCCCAGCTTCAAAAAAATTCTTCGTCGCTGATCTTGCTCATACTGTCATCATCAGAGTCAAGAACAGCATGGAACATGGCCATGGAGTCAATCTCCACGACCGGGTCATCCAGCTCCTCTTTATACAAAGATTCGCTTTGGTTGTGGTCGCTCCCTGACCCCTCTATTCCGGTAGACTGGGATTTGTCTACCAGGTCCTTAGGGCCAGTTTGCGAGGAATGCGCTTCGCCATGGGGGGGGGGTGATGGTTCCATATCAGTGGGTGGTATTAATCCACCTGAGTCTTTGTCCCCGAGTGACCCTTCAGGCACTGATGGGTTTGCTTCAGTGCTATCACGAGGATCAGTGAGAGTATATTCCCTATCAGCGGGTTGTAAGTGTCCCTCTGAGTCTTGGGGAAGAGTAGTGGTGCCCTCAGACAAAAGCTTGGATTGGCAAATGTCCTCATCGGGCAATGAGATGTTGGGATCTCCCTTTCCAACAGGCTTGTTCTGGCCTGTCGAAGATTTAGAGACCTTTCCTCCATGATGCTTAGGTTGTGATTTACATGAGCCTTTAGCGGGATGTGATTTGGTGTGAGTCCCCTTATCAGTAGGGTGGTGCTTTCCTACAGAGGATATAGGACCCTGTTCTCCCTGGGACACTGATTGTGATTTGTCAGTGTCTTTAGCAGGATGTGATTGTTGAGTTGTTCCTGACTCTACTAACTTGTTTATGTATAGAGTCGTAAGGAGAGGGTTTGCCCGAGGACACTGAGTGTGATGTCTCAGTGCCCTCCGTTAGCGTTTGTTTCTTGGTCAATGGAGCGGCCTCAAAAATGGGTGTCTCAGTAGGCACGGTCGATTTTTGCCCTCTTTTCTTGGGCTGTGAGACTGAGGTACCAATGGCGAGTGACTTGGGTTTAGTCACCTTCTTGGACCCGGTCCCTTCTTCTTTTCCTTCTTTTCCCTCTGAGGGGATGGAACAGGTGATATTGTGTTAGCGCCCTGAATTGTTGCCAACATATATGTTGTCAGGGCGATGGGTGTGGCCTCAGTAGATTCCTTAGAGTAGTTTGCCTTATGGAGTACTTCTGGTGCGAATCCCAGAACCTCGGGCCTCTCATAAGTTGACCCTAATAGATCCTGAAGCATACAGGAAATGAACCTAGGGTAGGACATAAGTCTTTGCCTAGATGTTCCTGTGGTCAGTTTTGTTATGAGGTCTCTGAAGATTATTTCTCCAATATCAATTTTTCTACCCTCAAGGAGACTGAATACTATCATTGCTTGAGTAGCATTCAATTGCTCCGTGGAGGATTTGTTCCCCCCAAGGACCTGAATGACAAAGGTCATCAGGATTCTCCATGGGGCTTGGAACCATGCCTTTAAAATTGGGGCTTTGGACAAGAGGGTCCCTGGGGCCACTTCAGGATGGAACTTATCATATGGCCCAAGGGTTAGCAATTCAGCTTTTACCTCATCCTCAGTAGGATGAGATTCAAAAGTTTGTGAGTAGTCAAGGCCAGTGGCTTTGACAAAAGACTTATAAGTCAGGGATAGGTGTTTCTTCCCATTGTTCAGTGTGAACTTAATGGTAGCATTCTTAGGCTCAGTGGGCTTATCCACCACATCAGTACACCAAAATTCCCTTAGATAGTCAGGGTAAATCACAGAAGGAGTTTTTGTGAAAGCTGTGGATAGGAAACAATTTTGTAAATATTTAACCACGTCTTTGTAGACTGGAAATCCCTCAGGATAAGCAAAGTTTCCTACCACGTTTTTTTTGGTCATGTCCACAACCTCAATCTGGAATTCCACATTAGGTGCGTATGGAATTACTTGAGAAGAGGCCATTTTTTTGAAAATTTGGTCGGAAGTTGATCGGAAAAAGGTTTTGGTTATAGTAAAACGAACACACACAGATTCACAAAAATTTTTGCAAGAGTTTTGATAATTTTGAAAGCTTGTGTGTGTGTGTTTTGTGAGGGGGTATTTATAAGAAAGATTTAGGGTTTGGGAGCGTGTGGATGTCAAAGGTGTGGTAAATTTGTAATTTTGAATTTTTTTGACATCCGCATTAATTCCCACCTTTCCACTCCCCTCGTTTTTCGCAACTGTCAAGATGAACAGTTGCACGTTTATGCTTTTTGCAGTGTGGCATTGAATGCCAAGTGGGTAATGTGCGGATGATGTGGGGGCCCAAGATGTCGATGCCAGAAGATACAGATAACATATATTCTTATATTAAATGTAAATCCAGTTACCTACCTAGGACATTTACTAACTAAGTGCTTAGAGCATTTAGTTAGACATTGAATGTCCTTTAAGTGTCCTGAGGCCCCCTGAACGACATTTCATTCAGTATGTTAGGTGTGGAATAGAAGATTCAGTGAGTGGGGTAACATTTCTCACTGAGGGTTGGTGTTTCTCAGGGACCTTAGAGAGAGTCTTCATCAGGCTGGATATTTTCATCAATGACCTGACTATCAATATCCAACATGCCCAATTCAGCTTTCAGTCTAGTGAAAGTGGGTTCATCCAGGGGTTTTGTGAAGATATCAGCTAACTGATACTCAGTGGGGATGAAATGTAGTTCAATTTCTCCATTCATGATATGGTCCCTGATGAAATGGTATCTGATATCAATATGTTTGGTTCTTTGGTGGAGCACTGGGTTATTAGAAATGGCAATTGCACTTGTGTTGTCACAGAAGATGGGTACACTTTTGTAATGTATACCATAGTCACTGAGTTGACTCTTCATCCATAACACATTTGCACAACATCCAGCTGCGGCCACATACTCAGCCTCAGCTGAAGACATGGCCACTGATAGCTGTTTCTTTGTGCTCCAACAAACAAGTTTTCCTCCAAGGAATTGACAGGACCCAGATGTACTTTTTCTATCCATGTTGCAGCCTGCGTAGTCAGAGTCAGTATATCCCTTAAGGTCAAATCCTGAGCACTTAGGATAATACAAACCAAGGTTTGGAGTTCCTTTAAGGTATCTCAGGATCCTTTTCACAGCAGTGAGATGTGATTCTTTAGGGTCTGATTGATAACGTGCACATAGACATACTGCAAACTGAATATCAGGCCTTGTGGCAAGGAGATACATCAGTGATCCTATCATTCCTCTGAACATGGTTTGATTTACTGATTTTCCAGTATGATCAGGACCTAGGTTGTTTGGAGGAACCATTGGGGTTTTGACTGAAGCACAATCACTGAGGTCATATTTCTTCAGTGTGTTAGTGATGTACTTCTCTTGACTGATGGAGATTCCCATATCAGTCTGTCTGATTTGAAGTCCAAGGAAATATGTGAGTTCTCCCATCATGCTCATTTCAAACTGCTTTGTCATTAGTTTCTCAAACTGTTTACACAGTTTATAACTTGTTGAGCCAAAAATGATATCATCCACATACACTTGGACTAAAATAACATCTTCCTTTGTTCTGTAGATGAACAAGGTGTTATCTATCTTTCCTCTGACAAATTTATTTTGGATCAGGAAAGCTGAAAGAGTTTCATACCATGCCCTAGGAGCTTGCTTCAGTCCATAAAGGGCTTTGTCAAGCTTGCAAACATGGTTTGGGAACTCATGGCTTTCAAATCCAGGGGGTTGTTGAACATAAACTTCCTCTTTAAGTTTACCATTCAGGAATGCACTTTTGACATCCATTTGGTATACTTTGAAGTTCATGTATGTGGCATAGGCTAGGAAGATCCTGATGGCTTCCATTCTAGCAACAGGGGCAAATGTTTCTTCATAATCAATGCCTTCCTGTTGATTGTAACCTTTTGCAACTAGCTTTGCCTTGTTCTTAATGACTGTACCATTTTCATCAGTCTTGTTCTTGAATACCCACTTCATGCCAATGACCATAACACCCTGAGGACACTCGACTAAGGTCATAACATCATTCTTATCGAATTGTTCCAATTCCTCATGCATGGCATAAACCCAACTTGGATGTTTCATGGCCTCTTTGACACTTTTGGGTTCAATGTTGGATATGAAGGCAACATATAGGCACTCATTGGCTGTGGCTGCAGTGAGTTTGGCAGCCATCCTTCTGGTGAGCATTCCCTCAAAGACAGGTTCACCAATGTTGTTGACAAGCTCAATGTGTTGATGTCTAGACCATTTTTCTTGAGTTCTAGGATATGAGTTTGAGCTTGTTGATGCCTGATATTGTGGAGGTATGGGTTCTTGAGGTTCCTCAAGGGTTTGATTTTCAGTGAGTTCAACTTGAATGTTGCTTTCAACAGGTTCCTGAATATCTGGTTCAGTATGAGTTATCTCATTAGGAGCTTGTTGAGCTTCAACAAACTCACTGATGGTTGGTTGAGGAAGGTTGTGAGGAAGGATGTAGTATGAGAAGTCAGCATCAACTTGGTACTGAGTGGATGGATTACTTTCAGGTTGATATTCATCAGGAGGATATCTGGATGAATCATCAATCCCAATCTTATCCACTGAGGAGTTTGAGAACTGAAGGGTCTCAGTGCTTTCATCAAAGGTGATGTGATAGGTTTCCTCAGTTTGTTGTCTCCCTGTGTTAAACACCCTGAAGGCTTTGGAGACAAGTGAGTAACCTAAGAAATATCCATCATCAGCTTTGGCATCAAATTTTCCTAAGTGGTCCTTGTGATTATGAATAAACACAGGACATCCAAACACATGAAAGTAGCTGATGCCAGGGATTCTTCCCTTGAATATTTCATAGGGCGTTTTGTTATGTCTTTTTACGATGATGGACCTATTTTGAGTGTAGCAAGCTGTTTTGACTGCTTCAGTCCAAAAATGCTTTGAGAGGACTGAGCCATTTAGCATAGTTCTTGCTGCCTCAATGAGTGTTGTATTTTTCCTTTCAGCCACTCCATTTTGTTCAGGAGTGTAAGGAGAAGAAAAATTTTGTGAGATTCCTTTCTCATCACAAAAGCGCTCAAGGTCCTGATTTTTGAATTCAGTCCCATTGTCAGTTCTAATTTGTTTGACCTTGATGTCATTTTGATTTTCTATGTTCCTGACAAAGGACATGATGGTCTCAGCTGCCTGACTCTTTTTGTTCAGGAAGTAAACCCAAGTGTATCTTGAGAATTCGTCCACAATAACCAGAGTATACTTCTCATGGTGAATAGACATAGGACTGACAGGTCCAAAGAGATCCATGTGAAGGAGGTGAAGGCAGCTTTTGATAGAAAAGTTTTGTTTTGTTTTGAAGGAGGCCTTGTGGTGTTTTCCTTTCTCACATGCTGAGCATGGTTTGTCTTTTGAGAATACCAGTGAGGGCAGGCCAAGAACTTTGTTCTGTTTGGCAACGTTGTTAATGTGTTTGAAATTCAGATGAGAGAGTCTTTTATGCCATAGACAGTTGATTGTCTCACTTGCCTTTGTGAAAAGACAAGTTCCATTCTGAGTGAGTGGGACATGTCCAGGACATACACATCATCTCTTATTGGAGCAATCAACACAACTTCTTTGTTGGCATTGAAGATAGTTCCCCTCTTATCATCAAATTAAACTATGTATTTTGCATCACATAGTTGGCTGACACTGATCAGATTGTACTTGAGTCCATTTACATAAGCTATCCTTGTAAAAACTATACCATTGCAGTTCACTGAACCATAGCCTTCAGTGGGAGCTGCTGAGTTATCACCAAATACTACCTTGGGCCCTGGTTCTTCTACATATTTGTGCAGATACTGCTTCACACCAGTCATACTCCTTGAGCATCCACTATCAAGATGCCAAACAAGGTTCCTGGTATGTTTCTGCACAAACAGTGAATTGGGTTAGTTTTGCTTGTTGACCCACTTCTTAGTGGGCTTGGGTCTTAAGGACTTCTTAAATTCACTTATGGACTTATGGTCAGTGGTGGAGTGGACATTACTTCTACAAGTTGCACACTGAGAGTTTGAAGAGGACTCAGATGACTGAGAGACTTTTGTTTTCAGTCCTCTTCTACCTTTAATGATACTGTCATGTCCTGATGTGTCGTAGGAAGGATCACCACAAATGTCACAACAAGGATACATGAGACAATCAACAGGGTGATGGTCAGTGAATCCACAGTGTGTACATGGTTTGAAAGGCTTAGCCTTTGGTTTCAGGGATTGTTTTGATGATGAAGCATACTTATGAGCCTGAGATTTGTAGTTTGCTTGAGTGACATAAGATATGTGATCAGAAGTCCTATGATCTTCAAGTTTGCAGATCATGCAGAATAGGATTCTATAGCAATTGTCTGTGCTGTGATTAGTGTAATTACATAGCTCACATCTTTTCAGTGGTTTCTTAGTGGGCTTAGGTCTGGATGTACTTGAGGAAGCTGGGGTTATTTCCTTTTCAGGTGCTGGTTGTTTTCCAGTGGATTCCAATTTCTCACTCAGCTTACTAACAAGTTCAGTCAACTGATCAACCTTAGAGTCAGTGTTGTTGGGTTTAACCTCAGTGGAGGTGAGAGGTGTAAAGGCTTCAGTGGGAGCTGGACTTGCTTTATTTTGTTCAGAGTTGGGCCTTTTCAGGATCGTTATGCCTAATCCCACCTTCTCCTTGGGAGAGTGTTGAGAGTAGACAAGAGATCCTATCTCAGAACATGGTTCAGCTCCCTGAAGGACTTTCAATGGGGGTAAAGGAGTTTGGGGTACAGTTTCAGATTCGGTGACTTCCTCAGCACTGCTGGGTTCATCAGTGACTCCAAGTAACTCCTTAATGGCCTGGCTTTCAGGCATCAAGATCTTTCCAGTGTCAAAATTTGGCATTTTGCTATCAGGACTGAATCTTTCAATCCAGTCTTTTGACTTGGGATTTATCTCTTTCTCAAAAGGTGTGCCAGCTGGCAAGAACCTCTTCTCACTAGAAGATTCAGTGAGTTGGTCCTCTCTCAGTATCTTTCTTTTGGTACTAGGAATGAGGCTGACAGTTTCATAGAGTCTAGGGTTTTTCTTGGTCCAACTCCCTATGACATCCTTTTCTTTCTTAAGTTCATCTTGAAGAGCATGATTTTGTTTAACTAACTCAGAGTTTTGAATTTGAAGAGTGACATTTTCAAGTTTTGCTTGCTTTAAGGCAAGAAGTTCATCTCTACACATATTTAATTCAAAAGCAAGTTTGTTATACTTGGAAAACAAATTTAATCTTTGCTCTTCAACATACTTAAGATCCACATTGATATAATTCAAGTAAGATTGCCAATCAGAATCATCATTCATAAAAAGTAAGATATTTACCTTCTTCATTGTGATGTTGACCCATTCACCATTTCTGGCACTGCCTTTGCCCACTGCAAGCTTGTTGTCTTCTTAAAGTGCCATCAGTGCACCTGATCCCAGTCATAAGTTTCAGCAACCAGCCCTTTGTTTTTCCCTTGAGTGGATTTAGGGGCCTGAGGTGCCTGAGGAATTGAGGGAGCTACCTCAAGAAGTGCAAGCTTTGCCTTTGCCTTTCTATACTTAGCTTCAAAATCCTTTTGAGAACTATTCTAAGTATTGTTTTGAAAGTATTGAGGAGGCTGAAACATTTTTGGTTGAAATTTTGTTCCTGAGGAATTGTTTCCTGAAAACTTGTATGAAGGTTCTGAGACTGTTTTTGAGAAACATTCTTTTGCAAAATGACCCTTCTTTCCACATTTAAAACACTCAGTATTTTCATTTGCTTTGGCTTTTGAAAAAGTTTTGTTTCTACTAATAAAACGTTTTGAGTTTGCAAGGAGTGCTCTTTCTTGAAATTCAATTTGTAAATCATTTAAGTACTCCTCACTGCTCCTTTCATCAGCCTCATCATCCGAGTTTTCTTGGAAATCCTATACAATACCATTAGAATAGAAGGCAGTAGATATGGGTGGACTGGTCAGGGTCTTCTTGACTTCTTGAGCTTTAGGGTATCTCCTAGAGATTAAATTATCCTCGTAGAGAAATTTCCCATAAATCTCAGCAAGCTCAAGATTTTGAAGATGGTTGGCATTTCTTAGACCCTGAGAGAAGTTTAACTACTTCTCAGGGAGACAGTTGACAAAGCCAACATTGATTTCATGCTTAGACAGGGTGACTCCATCATTGGTCAATTCATTCAGAAGAGTTTTGTAACGGGTATACGTCTCTGAGAGACTTTTAGAGTCTTTGGCCCTGAAGGTGTTGTACTCAAGTTTCAGGTCCATGATCCTGTTTTCCTTGGTATCTGAGGGGCCTTCATAGCTATGAACCAAGTTAGTCCAAGTCTGCTTTGTAGTTGAACAATTGATGACTGATTCCATTATATCGTCAGGGAGACAAGATATAATGATGCTTTTCAAGCGTTGGTCTTGATTTACCACCCTTTTCTCATCAGAGGTCCACTGAGCTTCAGGTTTAACTAAACCTTCAGCAGTTTTAGGGACATATGGACCCTCATTAATCAGTGTGATATAATAGGGTTCCATCCCAGTTAAGTAGCAAAGCATGCGCTTTTTCCACTTGTTGAATTTTCCAACTTTGAGTCGGGGAGCTGTAGCATTATAGCTTCCTCCCTTTTTATCGACTAGTTGGGGTACATCATTATCAGCCATGGTAGGATCTTGATTTGAAAAAACTTTTGAGCACTCTGTTGTTTTGAAAGTTTTATAAACCAGAGGCTCTGATACCACTTGTTGGTCCCTTTCACTTGGTTAATGGTTAACTACAAAGTTAATCTAACCAAGTTCCATGGGATAATGATGCAATGATTAATAACTAAATAATACAAACGTAAAAGATAAGAAACAATGTTTTTCAACGTTTAACTCTTTATTAGAAATTAATCAAAAGAATTATACCCAAGTGTTCGCGGAATAAACACTTGGGATTGAAATGACAAGTATGTTTGGTGTTACTCCTCACTAAACTTAAGCTATGCTTAAGTAGCAACAAAAGACCCACTAAGCTATCTTAGGGATGGTTGCTATTTGGAGAGAGTAAAGATTAGTTTGTGAATGTCTAAGCATTAAGTGCACAAACTCCGCAACCTTTACTCTCTCTTATGACTCCTATTTATACACAAGTATATTACAACCGTTGTGATAAAGACAAAGATTACATCAGCCTAGTTGAGACAAAATACTTACGTATTTTGTCTCTGTTACATAAGTCTATTTTGGGTATAGGACAATACTACTTTCTGAGGTTCAGATATGACACCATCCTGAATCCACGCCATTCAGGGAAAGTTTGACTTTACAAGGATACTGACACTCTTTGTAATTTCAAACGTTTCCCGCCTTGTCCCGCCCATTCTTCAGGCTTCATGTCTTAATTCTTCAGTCTTTAGCTTTTGTTGCTTCAGTGAGGAGTAGCTTGGGATTCAGTGAGCTATTATCATCACTCACTGAATCCATCACCTTCTCTTTGGCTTAGGTGCCACTCACTGAGAATCCGCCTCACTGAATGGAAAGCTTTTCTTCTTAAGCTTGTCCCAAGCATCCTGAAGATGACTCACTGAGTGACTGTTTACTCAGTGACTTGATTGTGTTGAAGGTAGTTAAACACTTAGGTTATTTTATGTTCAAATCCTAGTTTAAGAGAGTTTGAGAATTCAGTTACCCAACAATGGTATTTCTTTTCCTTTTTAACATATGGTATATTTTTTACTCAATTTTACTATTTTGTAAAGAACAAAAACAACAAAAAGAAAAGAACATGGCCGTAGCAATTTGGCCGCTCCTTGCCACACTCACTCTTCTTTTGATTTAATCGTTTTTCAAATAATAATAATAATAATAATAATAATAATAATAATAATAAATAAAAAATAAAAAATAAAAATCCATTAAAAGTTCTATTTTATATTTTGTGTATTGTTTTTTCTACTTTAATATATGTATAATATGTGGGTGAGTTCTAGTTGAACTCATAATATATAATTGGATGATTGTACAAATGTGTATGTTTCAGGAACACATAAGATTACGTTTGCAAATGAATCAATCGTGTTATATTTCGCTTTTTGAAATATGCATTTGTTATTGTTTGTTTAAATGGTCCTATGCTTTGCTAATATTTTACAAATATGCTTTAATAGTTTTTTGGTTAATATCTATAGAGTAATGTATCACTTTGAAATTTAATCGATGTATCAATTGTCGGCTAAGGTTTTGGGTGAAAAAAACAAATGAACTAAATTTATAAATGAAAATTAAGGTATAAAAGAGCGCTATACAATCGTCATTTTTTCTAAAAACACCATAGAATAGGAAATATGTTTTGCAAGAACCATTAGTTAGGCATTGATTCTTTTATTTACAACTAGGCGAATACCCGTGCATAGCAACGGAATTTTCTAGCGGCAAACAGTTATGGTTGTGATAAACCATGAAATAACCAAAATGCAAGATATCTAGCGGCAAACAACTATAAGTGTTTCGTATAACGTGTTACATAAAACGTAAAATAACCAAAATATTATTGCAAAAGATAGTAACATGCGATAATTCAACTCAACAAAAAAATCTTTATCAAAGAACATATAAAAACATTTAGTCAAACTGAAAATAAAACATTGCATCAGTTGTAAGATAAGATAACTAACAATACACATTATTCGTCATGTAAAAATTCTCGATACACAACTTTAGAGGTGTAGACTACTTCTTGACCGAAATCTTGGACTGGCTTCACTAATACCTTTGTAGTCCTACGTGATATCCGTCTATGCAATGCAGCATAAAGCTAGCCAAGCGAGAAAACAAAGTCAGGCAAATAGACGCCCACATTTGGAATTGTATACGAGGGCAAAAGGATTGAAAAACGGTCATGAAGTAAAGCAATAAAACAACAAATTTATGAAGATAAATAAGATATTATAATGTACTAATTTCAAGATCATCATAAAAAATAAATAAATAAATAATTAAAAAAAAGATTGATTATTCATTTCCATATAATTCTACTTAACTTAACTATACCACAAGTTGAAATTGAAATGAAAGCTAGGGTGTTTATATAATAGAGAATAGAGAATAGGATAATGTTTTGGAAAGTATTAACTATAAAAACTCTTACAAATCATTTGCATTTTAAGTTTTCAACTCTATGTTTCAGTTTTATGTCAATACTTAGGTGGTTTTATAATGTATTTGTTTTATATTGGTTTTTAGTTTGTTATTTTTGTTATGGTGTTGGAGCGTTTTTTCTATTGTTTTTGTTTTTGCTTTTTTTTAAAAAAATAAATAAAAAAAATTGTCATTTTATACTAAAAAGTGGAAAGTCCCGCGCGTTGCTGCGGGAATGCAGTGCTAAATCTTCTTTGAAAGTTAGTCGTTAAGGACTAAATCTGAAAAAGATGAATAAACCAAAGGAATATTTTTTGAAAATTAATTCGGGAAATATTTTTATTTTTACAAAAAAAAAGTCACTAAAATTATGCGCGTGTTGCATTTTTAGTCCCCAAAGGACCTAACTTGCAAAGTCAGTTACACCTCAGGGACTATTTTGTTGGTTACTGTGCGAACCACTGTAGCTACAGTGTTTGGCCACTGTAGTTGCACGGAAACCAATTTCTGCCTTTTAGATATATAGTATAATTTGTTTGAAAGTTAACAAGGTAAACGTGTACTCTTTATAATTTGAATTAGTTTGAATTTTCCTTCAATAAGTTAACCGTGCATTATATTGGCAAGTATATGATTTGTTTTTTTATTTAATAAAACCATGAAAACATGTATCACTTACATATTATCTTTGTCAACCATGAAAGCTTGTATCCTTTCCAAATAATCTTTGCAACCATGAAAGCTTGTATCCTTCCATATTGTATTTGTCAATCATGAATCCAAATAATAGTTGTCAACCATGAAAGATTGTATCATTTCCATTTTATATTTGTCATCCATGAAATAAGTTATGTTGATTTAGTCGTGTATATTATATATCCCATTATGTGTTATGTTGATTTTTGTATTATTTGCTAAAGAATGAATTAGGCGTGTATATTCATTCAACCCATTTTGAGTTTAGTAGGCCAAAATGGCAACCATATTATCTTTGTCCCCAGGTTAATATGACATGAGCAAGTTGACTCTGCATACTTCATTCATGATTTTGTCATTTTGATAAGTTTGTGTGGTTACTGAACTTTTGAGTAAACTTGTTGTTGTAATAGAAATAAAACATAATACTTTAATCGGTCAATGAAAGGTAGACATAGTTGAAAAACATATGCAAAATGATAGATAACGCTATATATCTCTACTACTTATAAAGGAAAAATGGTCAAAAGTGAAATGTTGAGTTTTCAAGTGAAATATTGAGTTTTCAACAATGGTCAAATGAAAGAGAAAGTGAAATGTAATTAATACTCTTATTAAAACACCTCAATACTTAAAAGTACAATTATTTATTCACATTGTACAACCAAATTAAAGCATATCTACCAAATTAAATACAACAAATTCAAACACAAATCGGGTTGACCCGGGACGCTTCAAACCCGGCGGATTGACCCAGTTTAATTTGACCCGTTTTCGACCCAACCTAGCAAGTTGACCCAGTTCAAATCGACCCATTTTTCGACCGGAACGGTTCAACCAGTTGAACCACCCAGGTCGAACTGGGTTTCAAAACATTATCCATTACTTAAAAGTACAATGATTTATTCACATTGTACAACTAATTAAAAATATATCTACCAAATTAAATACAACTAATTAAAACACAAACCGGGTTAACCCGGGATGCTTGAAACCCGTTTTTCGACCGGAACGGTTCAACCAGTTGAACCACCCGGGTCGAACCGGGTTTCAAAACATTATGCTTAATTCCCAAATCTTCAAACTTTTATTATTTTTCGTTTATAACCTATAAACTTTTTTTATCAATAAACTATATGTCGCTATAAAATCCCGTTGCTATGCACGAGTACTCGTCTATTAATACATTAATAATACTGGCTAAAATATGGTTCTAGTTGTTCAATCCATTCAGCAGTATCTTTCAGTAGAACAAGCTTCATCAAACCTTCAACAACATTGGTGTCTTTCAATTCTATGTTCAGCAGGGTCTCTTATATGCAACAACATTGGTGTATTTCAATTCGATCCATTTTAGCCGTTGTAGCTCCGAAAAGTTGTTCAACATCAACATGAACATCAATTGTACGAGAGTTTGTGTTTGTTTCAGAATTTATCTTATAAAAGGAGAAAAAACATAATATGATATCTATCATAAAATAGTACAAAAGAAACGATATAATGACTTTAGGTATCATCCGATATCACATAACCCAAATATAAAAAAGGTAGAACATATTTACCGTAACATTTGGAGCACTTTGGTCAAGCATGGCCGCATCTTGATTTTCAAAAATTTGGTTCATGCGTTTCTGTGTTAATCGAATTCATATTTGCTAGCCTAATGATTAATTTGCTCCCAAAGTTCATTTTAATGGAAAACGTTATGTGAAGATTTTGTATATATAATAGGTAACAGAGATATTGTTACTTTTAAAGAGATGAATCGTTTGAAAAAGCCATGTCTTTAAAGAGATGAATCATTTTCATTAGTGTAGTTGACAAAGTTTACAATAGTTTTTTTTATTTGTTCTTGGGCTGTGACTATTAACGCAAGGAGAGAAAGCCCAAAAACGCCATCTTAGACCTGTTGACCTGTTTGTGATTCGGTTTGCAGAGGAAATAGCACAATAGTTTCCTTTATTAGTGTAAATTCAACCTTGACTATTTTTCAACACTCAACATTTCACTTGACCATTTTTTCATTATAAGTAGTTAAGATTGCAGAGGAAATAGCACAATAATTTCCTTTATTAGTGTAAATTCAACCTTGACTATTTTTCAACACTCAACATTTCACTTGACCATTTTTCCATTATAAGTAGTTAAGATACCTTGAGAAAGATGTAATACATGAATCTTATTAATGATAAAACATTCAATTTTCATATATTCACAGCTAGGAGATCTTCTAGTTCTTAAATTTTTATACATATAAATAGTTGTATCACTAGTTGAAAAGAAAAACATTACAAGTTAGAATTATAATGGAACCAAAGGGAACTGGTTTAGGGAGTTCACTTTTGGTGCCTAGCGTACAAGAACTAGCTAGGGAACCAATTACAAAGGTTCCAGCGCGATATGTTCGCCTCGATCAAGATCCTCCTATCATATCACGACCACCATCTTCCTTGCCCAAAGTGCCTGTTATTGATATGGCGCG
Source organism: Artemisia annua (assembly GCA_014162995.1). Lineage (NCBI taxonomy): Eukaryota > Viridiplantae > Streptophyta > Magnoliopsida > Asterales > Asteraceae > Artemisia > Artemisia annua. Next base: position 92,477 of record LBNU01021751.1, read on the forward strand.
GTTATCATCTGAAAATTCAGCTGACCACGAGCTAGAAAAGCTACACATTGCTTGTAAAGATCGGGGATTCTTTCAGGTACTCCTTTCCATACTACATATGACCATAACGTAGATTATGTATATGCTGAATTAGCTTTTCAAAATTTCTAAATCTTTTACAAGACTTGGTTGTCCTTGGAAAATTAATGAGCATCAATGCAAGTTGTACTATATATAGTCATAAACCTTGTGACATACCGCCTACAAAATACTAGTGAAACGGTATGTTTTAAGGAAAAAAGTGATTTATCAACCGATCGTGACAGATAATAAATCATGGAGTGAGTATTTCATTGATGGATAAAGTAAAGGAAGAGACGCAAGAATTCTTCAAGTTGCCAATGGAGGAGAAAAAAAAGTTTTGGCAAACAACAGACGACGTTGAGGGATTTGGACAAGCTTTTGTCATTTCAGAGGAGCAAAAGCTCGATTGGGCCGATATCTTCTATTTAATTACCCTCCCACATGGTATTAGAAAGCCATACTTGTTTCCCAACTTACCTCTACCATTCAGGTGATTTGCTCATCCTTGTACTTGTATTAGGATCTATGTTTGCTATCTCTAGTTAATATGAAACAGTATTTTGATTTCACAGGGATCGATCACCAATTACTATGAATTGTCTGAAGCAAAATATGCATATGCTATTAATGGAAAAAAATGGTTATCAATCATTAGATATATAGAAACTCATGTAGCAATCACTACTCATATATCTTAGCTTGCGTTTGTTTCGTGGAATTTAAAAGCATAAAATCTAAAATTATGTGGAGTTTTAAATTCCGAGTAATTATAACTACTAGACATCAAAATCTTCTTACATATTTGGTTGTTAAATTTTATCAATTTTACACCTTTATACTTTTGGTGATCAAAATGGAAATTTAAATTTCCACTTGTAACACCCCCAAAATTCGGGTCTAGCGGAAGCATACATGCAATGGGGTGCTACTAAATTGGTATCACAACACAAGGCACAAAGAATGGTTTTTATTTCATTAATATAAAATAAAAGTTGTCATGTAAGACATAAAGTTTACATGATATAAAAATAGTGCGGAAATAGGCCCATAAAATAATTGTAGTAGTAGTCCCAAATGTTCATCAGAGTCGCCTATGACCATGCCCTTTGCCAAGCGCCTTCAATTAGTGAGCTAACGCCTTAAACCTGAGAATACACGCTAAAGGTCAGCTTACGCTGGTGAGTCCATAGAGTTTAAGTTACAAAAACAGTTTGGGACCTGAAAAGTTTTAGTGCTATGTGTAACTAGAGTAGGTGTAGACTCACAATCACAATCACAATCACAATCACAATCTCAATCTCAATCTCAATCAATCAATCGTTTATCATCTTAGGAAAGATGAATGGTCATAGTGAGCAGGCCTCTCAGCGGTCACTAGTCAGGCTACAGCAAGGAACCACCCAAGACTGCCCCAAATCTAGGCCGCGATAGCGTCTATTCCAAACTAGGGTCAAACGCCCTAGCTCTAGGTCAACGACTACCTCCGTCTACCCTAAAACTAGTCCACACAATAGCAAAACGAAACAGTAGCAGGTCCAAGTAAAACAGTTTGAGCTAGAAAGCTCTCATATAAACAGGCAAGCACATAATGCCTTCAAATACTTAATTCAAATACTTCGATAAATCACTCAATCAATCAATCAATCAATCATTCAATCATTCAACTTAATCAAATCGTTCACGTACTCAAGTAAGCAATCATTTCATTTAGTAAAAGAGCATGTATTCCCCCCAAAATAGTTATGAAAACTTATTTAAAAGAAGGGGGCTATGAACTCACCTTAGCCACAGCAATGCAAGAATCACAATCGACACAACTTGGCATCAAAAGCTAATCGCAACGATATCCAAAAGATGGGCACGACGGCACCAAGTAGTACGAACACGAGAGTACTTCCTAATACGCATACGATAATCTCAAAATATAGTTCGTACAATAATAAAGTCTATATAAGACGATGTGTCATAGTTTTCGTGGATTACTCGAATCATTACTTGTAAAAAGTTTAGTATCAACGTTTCGTAAGAAAGCGTTATGTTTCGTGTGGTGTGGTAAGAAGACTTAGACTCAAAATACAACTCATACCAAAATGATAATTACTTCAACGTACAACTCACGCCAATAGAGGAAAAGATATCGACATATAACTCACGCCCAAGAGGAAATCGACATTGTCAAGATCAAGAAATACTAATCAACTCAAGTCATTTAAAGAAAATCTAGAAAATGACCACGATTAACCATATAATTTAAATATATAAGTTTCGGCGTTTACCTCATAATCCCAAATGGTTTATATAAAATGTACTCGTTTTATAAGGAAATCACAAGTTAATAACTCTAATATGAAAGAGTTTTAAGGATTTAATAAAACTATACATTTTAAATTCTTTGTCGGGTTTTATAAGAATAATCTTATAAAAGATTTGAAATAAAAGTGTAGTTTAGAATGTTGTATAAATTTCGGCATGACGCGTCCATTTATATAACCTTCCCAAGTCGAAAGACTTTAAATAACTCAATTCTTCAAAACAATATTTCCCGACAATTTATTAGAAACCATAAAGTATATTCGTTGATTATCAGACATTATTTACTTATTGTGTATTCGTTGCGAATCAAATATATTAAATTCGTTACGAGTCTAATATATTGTATTCGTTTCTAGTCCAATAAGTCCACTTTGTCCAGAATCCAACAATTGTCAAGACCAATAATTGCTAATACATGTCCAAATAGTTCAAGTCCAATATATATCAAATATCCCAAGTGTAGTATCATTAGTCTTTGTCCGACTCCAAACACATCCGAAACTTACCAAAATTTGCTAGGCCAACACAACCTTCATCAAATACTTTAATTCCATATCCACATAACCACAAGAATTTATCTCACAACTTTAATTAAACTAAATTTTAGATTAAAACTTATTTGTGTGGGCTTAGACCGATTATTAAACACACTCTCTTATTTTACAAGCGGGCTCTTACTCTTTTTAAATAAAGGACAAGTTTATCCTTATGAGACACCATGGGCTTGTGGCTTGTGGATGAAATAAATCCAACGCACCCACGACTGGAAATGCAAACTAACATAACTCAAACATTCACAATATGAATATGTAGGCTAACCTACAAACGCACCCCTAAACTGTGAAGATAGCAACAACCACTTTAGTTTTCCTACTTTTCTTTCTTTACCAGTTAACCCAACCACATGCACCCTTGACAGAAAGTAAAACTGAGCAACATAATAAGCTTAAAACAAACCAACTCACCCTTGGTTTTGCCATGAAACCGAGACCCAAACAAACACTCTCGCACACAAATGTAAATGAAGCTCACAAACACAATATGAGGTTATGACACGACCATTCAGATTGTCAATAGTATCAACAACCAAAGATAATACCCGACTAAATGTGAGTCGTACGGGTCTGACCCGTACCCAGAACCAAAACAACCAGACTCCGTTTACAGATTCTCACCACACGTACATGTCAAAAATATTTATGAGGAGTCTCCAATTTACCGAGTACCAAAAACCAGAGAGCACACCCTTGGGTGTGTCGTTAAACCCAAACGCAACCGGAGAACCAAACACAATCGTTCAAACACTGTTAAATTATTAATTATCACAAGAAAATCATTTCAAAAACTTCCTTAGATATAGTTTTTATCCGCGAAAACGTAACATAAAGAAAATAATAAAATGAGTTTAGGAACCAAGTATACCACTGAAAAGAGTAAGGAGAAAGGGAGAGGAGAGAGACGTGAGACGGCTGTGGTGATGACGGCAGCGGTATCAACATCGAACCAAACACAACTTCTAAACAATCCTTCGACCTTCGATCTAAAGGCTCCTTTCTAGCTTATGGATTCTCAATAAAACTGGTGGAGATGTGGTGGTAATACCGTGACTGAAACACGGGGAAAGATGGTGTTGGGTGATGATTTTTCGCGACTGAATTACCTCAACAGAAAGAGGGTGAGATAAGGATGAGTATGGTGGTAGCGGTGAGAGTCCACGCGAGGTGGTGGCCGAGTTTTGGCCGGATTTTATCGCCGGAAAAATAGAGAGGGTGAGGTGAAGGGTGTCGGCTGAAAGGGAGAGAGAGGGGATCCAACCCTAGCTCTAGTATTATGATGTATTTATAGGGTGAGATGAGGACTAGTGGCAAACCCTAGTGCGCCCATAGGGACCATTTATGTAATTTTTCTTATATTTTTAACGAGATACAAACGAGACCAATAAACCGTGTTATAATTATGTCTCGAGCACCCGAAAGTATTTCCATATATTTTAGTTACATTTTTACATAAACGTTGATTATAAATACGTATAACTTTATTTCTCGTTGCCCGATTAACTTATTATTCACGTTTTAATCGTTTTATAGCCAAATCTCGCGCATGACATCCTAGACCTCGATAAATGTTCCCGAAATATAATTCAAGATTATATTAGGATAATTATATAGGAGCCCGAATTTCCAAGTTGTCACACCACTCTTTCAAGTAATTTGAAATGCCCTCATTTAAGCCAATTCATGAAAATTTCCTATAGGCTAACAAAACACACATGTCATGGAATTTCAATTTCAAATACCCTCAAATTCCTCCAATTTCCCCCAACCAAAAAGCACCTTAGAGAAAAACAAATGACATATAACTATGGGTTAGGGATTTGCAACAGGTTTTGGTTGGCGGTTCTGAGAACCCTAACCCAAAAAAAAGTTGATTTATGATGTGAGTAAGTGGTGTCAATCCTAACTCGTTTACACATAACCTAGCCACGACCTATTTAACCAGTATATATGATGCGTGGGTTTTGCAACCTATGCACTTAGGTTTTACCTCTCAAGGGATCTTGAGAAGCTTACAACCCCCACCAGGCAGTGTACCTGACCGATGTAATATAGTGAAGTGGCAAGTACCGGGGGATTGATCGTTCTCTCGGAGAATAGTGTCGTTAGGCTTGAAAAGCTACTCTAATTAGGTCTAAGGGTTGAGGGATGATTCTTTTTGTATTTTTATATTTTATGAAAGCAAGTAAAAATCTCGGTTTTGGAAGGAGTGGGCGGAATTAGTTGCTAGCCAACTAACCAAAATATCTACTTTTGCAAATAAAACTAAATAACAAGAAAATTAAATTGGTTGTGAAACTTATATATGAGAAATAGGTGTTTACTTAGATTTCCTTACTCCCTAGCTATCTTTTATATGTTAATTGGTTTTTTTTGATTATATGGATGAAGGGTTGTATTCCTTTAAACCATTCGTAGGGCCGTGTACGATCTTCCCTAACTCTAAGAGCTCCTACTTCACTCCTATGTCGAGCCGATTTAAGCTCCTAACATGGGATCATTAGAATTCGCTCATGCATTAAATACAACCAAATAATCGTAGTACACATCTGATTCATGTTTCTTAAGACGTTCAAGCAAGTTACCGTATAGGAGGTTAGCCAGTTTTCTTAAGCCTAACATCGACTTCACCCAACCACAATAATCACAAGCAAACCAACATATAATCAATAGCTAAGTTTCATTAGATCTAAGCAAACACAATGAAAACCTAGCCTAGCATGTTAATTGAAAGACAAGCGTAAGATATAATCAAACAACACATAGACATATTGATTGATTTGGAAGAAGACTTATCTTTAATTAAACATCAAGGTTTCAAGGGTGAAAAACCCTTAAAAATACTGTAGAATACGAGCTAGGGTTTTTCCCAAAAGTTGCACACTAATGAATGAAAATTAGAAAAGTATATATAGATTTTACAAGCTGACGGCGTCACGTTCTAGTGCGTGATGCTGTCACCTCGCCGCCAAACTTATATTCGGATTGCTCAGATCTCATTCTGACGCTGTCCCTCTTTAACCTTCTCTGGGCCGTCTCCCTTTGTGCCAAAACGTGATGGCCAACATCCAAATACACGTGACGCCGTCACCCTTTAAATCTTCAAATCTTTCTGGGGCGTCTGGTGTAAAAATCATCCTTCGTTTGTCAAAGCGTGACGCCGTCACACTCCAAAGCGTGACGCCGTCACACTCCAAAGCGTGACGCCGTCACACTCCAAAGCGTGACGCCGTCAGGTACTAATTCCAGCATATTTTGAGACTTTGTCGTTTTCTTCACTTTTATGCTCCAAAAACGTCCAAAATGCTTCCTTTTCCAAAATTCCTCTTCAAAGTACCTAATATGACAGAAAGGAACGATTTAGGGAAATATTTGATCAAATAATTACAGATTAGGGCTTAAACGACCCCCTAAAAGCGGTACACTTTTCGTTTCATCAAATACCCTTACACTTGAGATTTGCTTGTCCTCAAGCAAATGCGCTTTTATTCCAATCAAAATATGAGCTAGGGGTCATTTAACACGAATATAAAAGTAATTACAACAAATAGTCACTCAACCCTAGTCATAATAAGCACGTAAATCATACACTAGCACCTCATAAATAGTGTTTGGATACTCTCATCTCTCAGGTGTTATAAACCTATATAACTAGATGGAAATGGAAGAAATATCACTCACTACCTGTAGGATACTAGTTAACATCACAAACACAAATATACTTGTGGTTTGGCTCGTTGAAGGTAAGAAAGAAAGAAAGAAATTCTAGAGAGAGAAAGTTAGAGAGAGAAAGAGATGAAGCCTTGAGAGAAAACAAAAAAGAAGAAGAAAATAGAATTATGAGAGAAGGCTTACCCTCTCCAAGGATGGAGAGGGGTTTATATACATGGGTTTTGCCACTTGGGCGTGCCACTTGGGCTGCGGATCAGGTATACAGTGGGTAAAGACCCGTCCTTCTTCCGCGAACTAATCTAATTCTAAACTACGTATTACTAACTAATGTAACTACTACGAGCTAAACAATGCTTAATCATATCTGGGGTGACCGAATCTTTCTTATACAAAAATCGTATTCCTAACAATCTCCCCCTAAGAGAGGTCACCCTTTTGTTCTTTATTCTTGAATTCTTGCATTGAGATCTTTGTAGATTCTTTTGTAGCTCGTAGTTGTTGATTCTTCATTGATAATCGACTCAAGATGACTTCCTTGATGTATATGATGATCTTTTGACTTTGTTCTTCGCTCTTCATCCATATAATTAGCTTCAAGTCATCTTTGAGTGTATGTGTCTCTTTGTGATGTTGTGATTGTCTTTGTGATGTCATGCTTACACTTTTCTGGATCATGATCTTCTGCATCAGAGTTGTGGAAGCATAGTCGAAGCCCATTCCTTGATCATGATATCTTGAGTTATGATGTTGAAGTGTAAGCATGAGATGATGAATCTGCATCTTTTCAGCAATCGGCATCAATCGTCAACTTCTTTGTCTTTGGTGTGATTACGCCTTTCCAACATGCCCATACATCTTTGTTGAGTAGATCTTCCCGGTTGAACAGTTCTGACGTCTCCTTTTAGATGTTGGTATGAGCATGTGGAACTAGAGTGATGGTGGTGAACATGGTAAGTTTGGTATGTTGAGCTGCATAAAACTTGGTTAGTAATAAACATACCGGCACTTACAAGTTCGGACTTCGAGATCGTCAACAGCATAGTGTGAAGACTTTCTCTAATCCTTACCAAGGCCGTTCCTAATCGGATGCCCCCGAAAGGGCTTTCACTGACATACCGAAGTACACCAACGATTAGGTGAGTCGCTGGAGATCACCCCACGACTGTAGACCTTTTGGAACACCACCGTACACACTAAGCGTAACCCACAAGAGATTACCGAAGTGACCTGCTGTCAGGGCTGTTTGATGTTGACCCTGGCAGGAGTTTCCACTCAATCACTGGGAAATACTTATGTATATTCCCTCATAAGTGTTCTTGGCAGATTGCTAAGATCTGCGTAGGACTCAAAATATTACAACTGGTGTCCTTAATGTTGAACAACCAGTGTAGAAGTATCAAGTGTTCCTATGAGATCTTTTGATGCATCTCTTGGCTCTAGACTCGATAAGTGCACATTGGTTATCCTATTCGGAGACTAGGGAGGGGTCTCCTGTTTCAATATCAACTAGCTCTAAGAGACTAGTCGATAGTTTACACCGGTTCCCCGTGAGAATGAAACAAGCTCTTTTAAGAGAACTTGAGTGGCTGGGAGGTTTAGTGCAGTGCGTCACTGGGTCCATGACGTCTTTATCTTCAATACCGATGTTACCTTGGTAACAATCAGTAGCATATGAATTGAACCCGGTTTCTGCCCTAAGGTTGAATAATTGGAGGGCTATTTCTTTTCACCCTTTCTCAATTCATTTCTTTTTAATTCTTCAACCCCTTCAGTGCTTACCGAGACTTCATTTACTAGAACCTTGTTGGGTTTGTTCCAGTCCTAGCTCAGTCTCAGTCGGCACTCTTCCCTTTCTCACTTTTCTCCTTTTTTCAATCATTCCTAAGGACTTCTAATCTATCTATTGGATTGTCCCTGGGAAGATCCCTCCGGTTCTGGTGGATCATGGGAACATATACCTAACCTTACCATCCTTATAACTCCATGCATTAAATTAAAGTGGTCGGTCTTTTGGTATTTTTCCACATTCGCCATATAACCAAAATCATTGAAAATTCTCTCAAAGTGTTTATGATAAAGAAACACATTTTGTTAACACTCTGAGAGTTTTATCATTTTTCCAAATGCTCCCCCTTAACATGTGCTTATAGAAAGAAAGAAATTTGTACATGTCAGGGTGAGTTGCACTTATTTGAATTGATCGGCTCTCAATAGACATATACCCGAGGGACACGTTTACGTTGCTTAGTTAAAGGGATCCATTATCAGTTTTTAGGTGATAACTAGCCCTAATAACTAACTTGAAGTTGTTAACATTCCTTAAAAAAGGAAGTTAGGCCCGTCAAAGTATATATCTAAGAAGAGTTTCTCGAAACGGTACTATCTACTTTGACCAGTCCTCTTCGAGACACGTTTACATCACTGGTTAGACCAGCTTGAAATTATTACCCGGCCAGGACTAGTCTTTTCGATTCACGACTTTTCATGTTTCGTCAATTCATGAGTCAAATTCTGAGTCATAAGCAATTCACAGTTTTTATTTGGATTTGTAAAAACCCGCGAAAGACTCTTAGCCACTTGCTCCCCCTCAATATGTGCCCATTGATTGAATCAATTTTAAAAAACTTTGGCACATATGGGTGAGCTTGCAAAAGAGATCATTTATTCATCATTTTAAATCACTTGTTTCCCCTCAATATGTGCTTAGTTCATGTTCCAAAATATTTTATAATTTTAGCACATAAGGGAGTGATCTTTTGAGTCCAAAATATCTTTATATGTCCAAAAACATCACATTTAAATGATGAATTCAAAGCTCAATTTCTGAAAAGGGTTTCACAATTGTAGCAAAAAAATGAGCTAAGAAAACATCACATTAAATCACTTGCTCCCCCTTAATATGTGCTTTGATTAAACTCCAAAATCTTTAACATTTTAGCACATAAGGGAGCGTTCTCGTAAGTCCACAAACATTCTTTATGAGTCCAAAAACATCACTTTTAAATCAGCTTTTATATTTAAATCACATTCTCTCCCCCGATCATAAAATTTCAAATCTTTTGAGATTTTGTGATCCCAATTGATTTAAATGATTTTCGAAAAAGCTTTGGAGAGACATGTGGCAAAATTTTAAATGTTTAGTGATTTTGAGACATTTTTTGAGTTTTTACTGTGGCTGGTGCACAAAGTTTTTAAAGGTACAGAAATTTTGAGGACATACGCTCCCCCTCAATTAATGACCCGTTTTTCCATTTTAACGTTTAGTAGCCATTAATGTGAGTGGTAACGTATACGAGAAAATTTAAGACCAATGGCCACCTTGTACACCACAAAATCTCTTTTGAAGAATTTTTAGAAGAAAGAGATTTTGGGAAAAGAAGACTTCTCTTCTTTTACTAGAAAGGCTGCACTGAAGCGTACAACTTTTCGGATAATCCGCACACAGTGAAAACATGATAACGTGTTTTTACACGGATTTTGAAAACCGGGTTGCTATCTGAAGTAATAGCAAACCATAATTTAAGCAAACATATATTTTTGGTATTTTTGAGTTTTTCAGATTTTTATGGTTTTTATAGGTTTTATATTTTTGTATTTTTCTTTTCTGGGTTTTATATAATATATAAAAGGATATGTGAAGTGAATCAGTTACTCCTCATTATCTTCCTGAAGACTTTTGAGTGACTCAGGAGTGATGCTCTTCATTCCAAGACGTGGGAGAATGAATTGAAACCGTTCTCTAGGAAGTGCCTTTGTGAAGATATCAGCCAGCTGAAATTCCGTCCTTACAAAGTAGAGTTCCACAATTCCTTTTTCCACTTGTTCTCTGATGAAATGATGTCGAATATCAATGTGCTTTGATCTTGAATGCTGGACGTTGTTGCAGCAAAGAGCAATGGCACTCTTGTTATCACAGTACATCGGAACTTTGTTGTATTTAAAGCCATAGTCGGATAATTGAGACCTCATCCAAAGAATTTGAGCACAGCATGATGACATTGCAATATATTCAGCTTCTGTAGAGGAGATAGATGTACTCATTTGCTTCTTTGATGACCAACTAACCAGTTTATCTCCTAGAAACTGAGCGCCACCCGAAGTACTTTGTCGAGTATCTTGACAACCCGCATGATCAGCATCATAGTAGGCTGTGAGAGCCATTGCAGTGTCTTTAGGATACCAAAGGCCCATGTGAATTGTTCCTTGAAGCTACCTGAAGACTCTTTTGACTGCTTCTAAGTGCTTCTTAGTAGGTTTGGATTGATAACGAGCACACATGCAGACAGCAAATAAGAGATCAGGTCTGCTGGCTGTGAGATACATCAATGATCCGATCATGCTTCGGTATTTGGTTTGGTCATCCAGCCTAGTTCTCTCAACCATTGGAGTATCAACAGATTCACATGATTCGAATCCAAATTTCTTTAGTATTTCAATGGCATACTTGGATTGATTGATGAAGATACCATGTGGGTTTTGAGAAATCTGAAGCCCCAAGAAGAACGACATTTGCCCCATCATGGACATTTGGAATTCTGTACTCATTTCTTGTGCAAACCTATCACATTCTAGTGGATCGGCTGATGCGAAGATAATGTCATCCACATAGATCTGAACGTGGAGACGATGCTCTCCCAACTTTCTTGTGAACAAGGTAGGATCGACAACACCTTTGGTGAATTGGTTGGCTAGAAGAAATTTGGACAGTGTATCATACCATGCTCTGGGTGCTTGTTTAAGACCATATAGTGCCTTCTTCAAGCGATAGACATGATTAGGGCGTTCAGGATCAACAAACCCCTCTGGTTGACTTACATATACTACTTCCTTTAAGTGTCCATTGAGAAAGGCAGTCTTCACATCCATTTGGTATACAACCATGTTCTGACTGGCTGCATTGGCAAGGAAGATTCTGATGGCTTCAATTCTGGCAACTGGTGCGAATGATTCCTCAAAGTCGATGCCTTCTTCTTGTCTGAACCCTTTGGCCACAAGTCGAGCTTTGTTCTTTAACACTTCACCATATTCATCAAGCTTCACTTTGAAGATCCATTTGAGGGCGATAATCATTGCACAGTCTGGAGGGGGCACTAATTCCCAAACATCTAGTCTGTCAAATTCATGGATTTCATCTTGCATTGCAGTGAACCAGGACGTTTTAGTCAATGCTTCTTTATAATTCTTTGGTTCGACTTTGGACAGCACGTTGCTAACAAAACACCATAAAGCATCTGTGGCAAGTTGTCGTCGTGTAGATACTGGCCTAGATGGGTTACCAATGATGTTGTCAATCGGGTGATCATTTGTCCATTTCCTGATATGCTCATGAAGTTGATGATTGGGAATTGAAGTAGCAGTGTTGGAATCTTCTGAGGAGGTTGCCAAAGTAGATGGTTCAGGAGCAAATACGTAGACAAAAGGTTCATCAGGTGGTTGAGTAAAAGGATTCACTTCAAAGGTGTTATCAGATGCTTCTTCTTGTGGAATTGAAGAGTGTTGATCTGTGTGATTGGTATGACTAGATGATGGAGCATTCTGACTAATAGAGATGGAGATGGAAGGCCCGTTTGTGGGTTGAGGTTCATCATTAGCAGCAGCATCAGGATCTATGACTTGTTGTTCAGGTTCAACTCTCTGTTGAGGCTCAAAATACTCATTATACATTGAATCAAACAATTTCTTCAAGTCCTCACAAGTAGGTGGCACAGAAGGAGCATCAGTAGTAGGGGAATTTACAAGTCCTGAACTAATGGGTCCAGGAGTCCAAAGATTAGATGCGGGTCCTGAACTTGAGTATTCAGGAACCGTTTACTCGGTCAGCTCATCAAATGTGACATTGATGGTTTCCATGATTTGTCGAGACCTTTTGTTGTAGATTCGATAACCCTTCTTGTTTGGTGCATACCCAACAAAAATTCCAATATCAGCTTTTGCCTTTAGCTTTCCCAAGTCTTCGCTATCATTGTTTGGGTAACATAATTGATGCGTAGGGATTGCTTACGCACTTTGTTTTACCTCTCAAGGGATCTCGAGAGGCTTACAATCCCCGCCAGGCAGTGTACCTGACCGATGTAGTATAGTGTAGTGGCAAGTACCGGGGGATTGATCGTTCTCTCACAGGGAATAGTGTTCGTTAGGTTAAAGACTACTCTAATTAAGGTCTAAGGGTG